>WYDI02027174.1:0-43312 GCA_009867235.2 Psittacus erithacus | reverse complement strand
ATCCAACCATAACTAGCTATTAGTTTAGGGATGTCTTCTCTTTGGTGGTTTAAGAGTTGCTTGGGGGTTGTTTTGGGTTGGTTTTTAAAGAAAGATGCGTGGTGGTTGATGTTAGGTGTATTGCCTGGAAGGTGTTTAAAATGAACATGTTTTGGTTTTAAGGTTGAGTTTAGCCAGCTCAGCTTATGGGAGGACAGGAAACACTGGCACCACTTCTGTTTGCAGTCTTACAGTGACCATGCAGTGAAGAGTAAATTCTCACAATTTTAGTTTCTTTTCCCTCTCTTACATTGATTCCTCTACCTGTATCATCTAGGAGAAAAGGTATGCCGAAACTGAGTTAAATTGTTTTTTAAAGGCTAGTTTTTGCTTTCTATCCTGCACATATCTTATTAAGAAATCAGGATACTGGATTCCAAAATTGCTGTACTTACTTTGTCTATGCAGCTATTGCAGTTGCTAACTAGCCTTCCTCTTCCATTCCTTTTGACAACCCTATGTCTGGTCTGTGTCAACAAGCATGGAGTAGTTCTCAAAGTAACACTGCTGGTTTATTGCTTCCCTTGGTTTTCCCTTACTGTGTAGTTTGTCAGTGCTGGCAACTTGCAAGTCACTGTTGTATTTAGGAGCTTGATTTGTCCACGCTTACTTCTGTTGTTCTTTTGTTGCTGTTTTCTTGTTTTGGGTTGGGTTGGTTTTCTTCTTCTCAGTGCTGTTCGCATAAATGAATTTGATGCTATTGTAAGAGCGCTGTCTTTGAAAAAAATAACAATAATTCCAAAACCTAAAACCAGCAATGTGACCTGTTTAACTTGTCCTGGAGTACTAACCTGGGTGGAGTTAGCAAATCAAATAACTCTGACACTATAGGTGCAGGATATATTTTTTTGGGGTAGTAAAATGAGCTGCAAGAAATTCCTGTTGTTTTGTTCATGTGACTGTATTCCACAATTTGCCATGCCCACATTTCTCCTGAAGCAGCTGTAGAGCAGCAGTACTGTCAACCAGCTCACTGACATGAGAAGAGTAGCTCTCTGGCCCTAGCGAGGCTTGTGATGAGCCAGTTCAGGCAGTTAAAGCAGCAGAAAACTTTACAGTTTGTAAAGGTGAATAGTTTTCTGCTGGGTCAGATTTCTGACCACTTTTGTCGTAGTTGTTCGTGTTAACTTTGGGAAATAATATGAAAAAAAGTGAAACCATTCAGCAAAACAAATGCTGTGTTACGTTATTTTGGTCTACAGTTCTAGGGAAGAAAATGAGAAACACATTTATTTGGGCACGTATATGAGTTTAGGTCTTGGCTGTTCAAATTACTTTTTTTAGAGGCTTACTGGCTGGGTGTTTTGATTCCTGCCCAGTTTGCCGTGTAGTCATGTGAATGCCTGCTTCAGCAGGAAGGAGAGGTAAAGTATGAGTGCAGGAAGAAAGTGCCCCTTCAAGACAGCCCAAATACGTGGGCCAGTGACTGTGCAGTGCCCCTTTTCCTGGGAGGAGATGCATTGCCATAAAATTACTTAAAGGTGTTGCGATGAAACACCTGTAGCCCATGCACACCTTGTTGATGGTTATTTTCCAGCCACGTCTGTCCCTGGTTTAGTTCAAAAGTTTGCTTTGCCCTAGTGCAATAGTTTATTTTGTTAGCAGCAGTGTAGGGGCAGGGACAAATTAGGGATGGCAGTAGACAACAGTGGTGGCACCAGAAACTTTGTGCTAGAAATATTTTGTGTAAATTATATTTTTAAATTTTTTTGCTTGTAGTCTCTTAGTGGACTTCACTGTGTTTGAAATGAAGTGTACCTTATGTTTGTGTAAACTGCCTACAACTACAAAAGAGTTTGGTTTGGTTTGGTTTGGGTTTGTTTTTTTTATATATGGCTTTTTGTGATTGTTGTTTTGTTGCTAATCCAGCCATTGCATTGCTGTACTGTAGGTGACAGGGCTGCCCTGATCAAGAGTATTCATGCAGTGATGCTCAAAGCTATTTCTGTTCCTGTCCTGACATTGTAGACTGCTCACTGTGGTGGTTATGGTTGCCTCTATTATTAGAGTACCTCTCTTGTATGTCTTCTGAAGACAGTAGCTGTGATTAGCATGACTCTGAAAACTCATCTTTTACTTAAAAGTATGTGTTCAGGATACCTTTTTTCTATGGAGGAGAAAGCAGTCTGGCAGCATTGGTTATGAGATCTTCTTTACTTTAGAAAAGGGCAAAGTAGCAGGTATGGAAGCAGCAGAGAATGGTTTGAAATGCCTTTTTCTCTTTTATAATGAGAATGGTAGGATATACCTAAAGTAGTCTTCCCATGTTTTCTTAAAGCTTCTTGAGTTTTTTCTCTTTCTGTGCATAAGGAGCAGCTAATAATTTACTCAGTGCTCTCTTTGCCCCTTCACCAGCCCTCACTGCTTACTTTCAAGTCGCAGTGAGGCTTCTGGAGTTGCTCATGATCAGGAAGCTAAAAGGCTACTTCTGTCTTACCCCTCTGCATGTTACCGAGCTCTTTCCTGCCTCTTTCACAGAGGTAGAGGATAGGATTATTTTGAATTAATGCACTCACTAACTGAAAAAGTACTTGCCATAAAAAATTGTAGTGTTTTTACTATTGTTGTCTTCAAAAGCATCATTTATCAAATATTGTATCTGCTTAAAATAGAGCACATAAAGGTTAACAACTGTAATATCAACTTAAACCAGGCATATTTGAGTGACTCTTTACAACATGCATAAGAACTTTCATCAGGCTGTCTTTACACTTATAAGTATAAATCTTTGTTTCCTTCAGATGGTAGATAGATCTTAGATAGGGAGTATAGAATTGAGGCACAGACTAGTTACATGACTACACAGTAAATCAGCTGGAGAGGTGTGAATGACTCCTTCCTCTGAAGTTTTTTCCCCTGTCTTGTAACTATGAAATATTTTGTTCCTCTTCTATCAGCTTTTAGTAGTTGCACGCATAATCCTTCAAAATTTTTATTCTTGCTTCTGTTTCTTCTCCAACGTGCTTGTTGTGGCAATAACACACAGAACAGCAGGGAAGTGACCTGCTCTGCTGCTGCTCTTCTGTCTCGGATCTCAAATAAATATATCATCGCAGAATGGGAGGCAGGGAAGAGCTGTCAGTTACTGTGCGTAGCTATGTGTTTGTGGCTTGCTTTTAATGCTTGTTTTTAGGCAGTTCAATGAGTAATGTGTATTATTATTAGGTTTATATTTTTGCGAAATAACTGCATTTTAGATGCTCAGTGAATTGTTAATGAAGTGTTAACGACAACTGTTAGAAAGATTTTTATTATTATTATTATTGTTTTTATTTTACTGGTTTTTTCCCCTCCAGATTTCCTGTTTTTCTGGGGAGCTGTCTTTTTAATTACCACTACACTGGTTGCCCTTTTGAAAAAGGAAAACAAGGAACTGATACCAGCAAAAGAAGAAACAAAAGGCATTACTGATACATACAGGCTGCTATTCTCAATAATCAAGATGCCAGCAGTTCTAACTTTCTGTCTCTTGATTCTCACAGCAAAAGTAAGTAAATACATATATGAATTGTCAGATGCTGATGATATCAGGATCTGAAAGAATGCCAAGTTCCTATGATGTAACTTGTTAGTTTTACTAGGGGTTGTCATCAGAGTTCTGAATTTTCACATGGCGTTTGGAGTAGAATTGCTTATATCATCATACCAAGCAGGGTTGTGCAAGAGAAAACATTTGTTTGAGCTTTTGTAAGTGTTTCACAGCATTAAAGAGAAGTTTGACTGCAATCTAGTGTTAAAGTAATTTACTTTTAAGCATCTTTAAACAGGCTGTTTGTGTAGTCTGCAGTTAAAAGGATAGAAAATGTTTCTTTTAACCTATATACCATTTCCAGAATCTGCATCACTGCACAAACTAGGTTTCCACTGCTGCTTCTTGGCTGTCATAGATGCCAACAGAAATTAAGGCATGTAACATGAATGTCATTGCTACATTTAATGTTCTTGGTATAGTTTTGGCACAGATAATAAGAGTGTGCAAGTGTAGAATGTGTCTCGGAGCTTATTTGGAAAATGCATCAGAGATGGAAGTGACTTGTAATTTATCATGTTTCTCAGTTTACATAATACTGAGTAAACTGAATTTCTAGCTAAACTATTGCTGCTTTCCTCAGTTTATTTTGTCTAACTTGTGCTGCAGGTTGGATTTTCAGCAGCAGATGCTGTAACAGGACTCAAATTGGTGGAAGAGGGAGTCCCGAAAGAGCACTTAGCTCTGCTAGCAGTTCCAATGGTTCCATTACAGATAATATTGCCTCTGATTATCAGCAAATACACAGCAGGCCCCCAGCCACTGAACACATTTTACAAAGCTATGCCTTTCAGGTAAAAAACAAACAAACAAAATCTGATTTGATAGAAATGTAGTAATTTGTGTACTCAGACTGATTATAAGATTTCTTGTGTAACTCTGACTTCCAGGTACAAGGAAGTATGTTGGAATTCTCATAGTAAGTTGAACTGTCTTGTGCCTTGAAGATAATTCATGTAGTATCACATATAGGAAAGCAGAACGTGAGGTGTTTTTAAGATGCACACACAACAGCATTGCAGCAGTACTCTTCTGTTCTTACTCGGTGTCAATAGTTCTTTATTCATGAATTGCTCTAGATCTGGGACTGTATCTGTAAAATTACATGTGCTTTCTAACATAAGAGTGGCAGAACACACTGACAAGTCACTTGGGGCATCTCCGAGGGGTATGCTTTACTCGGGTGACTGAGAGTAAAAGACATTTCATTTTGGTGGTGTTTTTTATATAGGAGTTTGCTTATGGAATTCTAAACCAAATGAATCCAGCAACCTAATGCAGTTACTCATTAAGTTATGCAGCATGTCTGTAATAGGTAGCTGCTACTTTTAACATGTTCTAATGCAACTATGTATGCTTTCATGCACATAAGACATCTGGCATTGAATTATATTTATATAGAAGACTGAATTAAATATTTGACAAGCACTGAAATTGTAAGCATTTTATACCTAAGCAGTTCTATCTAAGATAGAAATAGTTGTAACCAGATATAAACTATTTTAATGTACTTTATATGTATAAATGTTTGATGGTTGCTTTGTATCAAGGAAACACATGAATGAAACACATGGGATGAATTACTTGAATTACGAATTATCTTTCTTATTCTTCCAGATTACTGCTTGGTCTGGAATTTGCTTTTTTGGTATGGTGGACTCCTAAAGTAAAGCATGAAGGAGGATTTCCTGTCTACTACTATGCTGTAGTATTGTTGAGTTATGCTTTACATCAGGTAACATATGTTGCTTGTGGGAAGGGGAGGGTTACAGGAGGATATTTCATATCAGTCAAGTAGAGGACTATAAATGTTGTTACTTGCTTTTGTCCTTAATTACACTAGAATTCCTCTGACCTGTGTGCTGTATGGCTATATTTACTTTTGATACTCTTGCAATAATGTTTCTCCCTCTTCTGTGTGCTCCACTGGACATTTTCTGTGGAGTTACTTTTAGTTGACAATATCTGCTTTTGTTCCCAGATGTTTGGGGTTTTTTTTAACTCCATACCCAGAAGCCAAAAAGCATGGTGGAGTTGGAGAAATCCCAGCATTCTGACTTGAGTTTCAGAGGCATGATGATTGTGCTTATTATGCAGATCTATAAAGTTACGTAATCCTGATCCTAAAAAAGATACCTTACTGATTTTGAAGGAATGTCATGATGGATCTGATCCAAAGGCCTGGAAAAACAAGCACCTGACACGAACTGGGCTTTGGATCACAACTAAAATGTATGCAATTAATTTGGAGTTGATTTTAAATGCAAAAATGTTATTTTTCTGTGCTATTTTAGCTGGTCATCTTATACTTCAGGTTGATAACCTGAGTCATTCCAATGGAGGTGGGGCTTGGTCTGTTTCAGCCTGACTTGAGAGAAGTGGTAAGGCTACTTCTTGGTATTGGTAGAGGGACAGACTGCAGAAGTAGTTTTTCTCTTATGCAGTTCTAAGGTGTTGAGATTATTTTTCAATCAATGTTGCTAACTTCAAGTAATCTCTTAGGGTTTTTAGTTGTCATTGTCTGCACCTTATTCTTATTTCATATTGGTTTTCTTATTTCTTCTATAGATTACGCTGTATAGCATGTATGTTGCAATAATGGCTTTCAACGCCAAAGTCAGTGATCCGCTGATTGGAGGAACCTACATGACACTCCTAAATACTGTGTCAAATCTTGGGGGGAACTGGCCTTCCACTGTTGCGCTCTGGCTTGTGGACCCACTCACGGTGAAAGAGTGTGCAGGGGCCCAGGAACAGACCTGTGGAACTACAGTTGCTACAGAAGTAAGTTTTGGAGGTGGAGGAGGTCCGTGTTCAGTTATTTCTCCATTAAATTGTTTCTCAGTATTTTTTCACCTTTGAAAACCTTTGTAGCCAATACCTTAAAAATTCCTCCTGATTGAGCTAATTTTCTTGTTAGATAAAATTTAGTCTGGTTTTGTCTGTGTGCTCTTAATAACTAACATCTTACCAAAGATTTGCAGTTGCAAAGTAGTTACCAGTTTCTTTCTGGGCTGGAATAAAGCTGGTGGTGGAAGTACTAGACTGGTGCCACATTCTCTGTGGTATAAGGAGGCTGTAGTTACATTTCTGAGAGTAAACCTTTGTAAGTTCAGAGTTGTGTAATTAGGCACTCCGTTCTTGTCAGGCTGTTTGTCCCCCAAGTCCCTTAAGTTTTGGGGTAGGTTAAGTTTTTGTACCTTCTGTCTTTCTGGAGGCTTCTTATCTGGATGCCTTGATATCTCCTCTTTTTGTGATATTCCTTTGCTTTCTTTGATCTTCCCTTTCCACATGAAATTGAGCGGTGTGATTTGGCAGTTTTCCCAGTTTTGGGATCCTGGTGGAAGAGAATAAAAGACTTGCTGTGCTGCTGTACACAGATCAAAAAACAGGAAGCAAAACTGCTTGGAAAGCGAGGTTTCAAATTCACCGCGTCATGCGTAAATGAGAACACTTTAACATGACTATTTGGAAGGGTGGAAATGTTTTGGGGGTTTTTGTTGATGTTGTGGTTTGGGAACTTTTATCTGTACTCATGACTGAGATTTATTCTGCTCTAGAATGCCAGGACTCTTAGATGTGGAGGTTCTCTAAATACACAAACTGTTCTAGGGGTCAAAAGTGACTTGTTGGAACGGGAGTTGCAGTTTCTACTAGTTGCAGAGGGGAAGCGATTTCCACAGTGTGTGCTTTTTCAGCCCACCTCTCATTAGCTTACCACTTACTAGGTTCCCTGGACTTGTGCTGAATTTAGGTCCTTCCTCTTTCACCTCACTCCTCTGGTCTTTTTTCATAGCTTCTCAATTGGTAATGTTCCACCACTGCCACCACCCCCTTTTTATTGCTAATCTGATCTTGACATGTCCAAGAGTAATGAAAGTGCTGGCAGAATCTCAACTCAGAGGACTGATCTATCTTGGGGTTATGGCAGTACTGGAAGCTGAACAATAGCAGAAACAATTGTGTGCTATACATTTACCTTTTAAGTGCTGGAATATTTGTCTTCCAGATTTGCATTATAAACCATCCTGGGCATGTTTTTTCCAGACATATGCAGCATTTTGTACCACCATTGTGGTATAGTTTCTAAAGAAGCCATTTGCATGACCAGGGAATAAAAAAAAAAAGAACCAAACCTTTCTCTTTGTGTGATTAAGAACAATGATCCCACCTCCAGGTCAACACGAGGCAGCTGAGCAGCTTCTGTTTTCTAGAGTTCGCCCCTTGGGCCAATATGCTCCATTTCCCAAATGTTTTATAACAGTTTCTTATTTTCATAGTGATGGTAAGCTCAAAAGCCTCTCTCATAACTCATACAAATGAAGGAAGAGTAAATAAATGCAAGTAAAAAGCAGTGGATATCTAATGCCTGTTTTCTGAAAGTCTTATGTTTCTGTATGACCCAGAGAATACTTACTGCATCAACTTCTGCTTCTCTGTTTTAGCTCTGCACAAAAGCCGGTGGTTCCTGTGTTACTACCTTGGATGGTTACTATGTGGAATCCATCATCTGTGTCATTCTGGGATTTGGCTGGTGGTTTCTACTGGGCCCAAAATTCAAAAAGCTGCAGGATGAAGGACAGTCTTCATGGAAGTGCAAGAGGAGCAATTGATGCAGTTTAAATACTGGATGGACTAGCACAGTCTTTTTAGTTTTATTACAAAGACATATCCCATAATCAATAAACAGGAATATAGGTATTTTTAAATGTCCCATCAGTGACAAAAGGGATGGCTGAGGCAGTGGTATGGTTGTATGTGATACCGCTTGCCCTCCCAATATGAAAATGTAAGTTCAGAAAGTAATTGTTAAAAAAATGACACTTGCATCCTACATCCGTATCCCTGAGCTGTAGCTTCAGTTGTGGCTGCTGGTCTAATGCTTGAATTTCCGTAGAATACCTATGGAAAAGCTAATTGTGCCATGTCTGTCTGAACAGCAGTGTTGTCAATTAAGTTATGACTCTTCATTTTCAAACAGCAATGATCTGACACAGGGCATTGACCTGGGGAAGGGCATCAAAGGCAGTCTGACATGTAGATTAAGTGTGTTGTACTACAGAATTCCTTGCGGGAAGATAAAAGTGAAATGTCTGTGGGCTTTGTTTCTTCTCCCTTTCTGAACTGTAACCACACCTCAAAGGATGAAATCTTTTGGAGATTCTTTTAAATGTATTTTCTGGCTTTTATAAGCTTTAAAGATTTATAAGAAAATATTTTTATAAACAAATTACATTTGTTTAATTTATTTCTGCTGTTTTGAAGCATTTTGATTTACATTCAGGTACTTTCTTGGAAAAAAAAACATGGTGTAAGGTAGGACTTGAATAACGCACAATACTCTAAGCCTTGAGTCCTGAAGGTATAGACTGGATAGCGTAGCAGGTAGCACACAATAAAGCCCTTGGAAGACAGCTGTTATTATGAGGGAATGAATCCATAGTGTTGGTTCCTCTATGTGACTAAAATTCAAACATTCAGTTTCAAAATAAGTGGGAAAAAATGTGACCCTTCCCAGCTAGTGGAAAGGAAAAGTGATCAATGCCTTTGAAAGTGGTTTGGTGATGACAAACCTGAAACTCTCCCAGTGAGTTGGTGTATGACTTGGTATCACATAAATCAGATGAGATAAACCCTGTGGTAGAGCTGCTACAGAAATTTATTACTGATGCTGTGTGGTGGAAACATTCCCATTGCATTTATCAAAACTTACTTCCCTCCTGAGTGCCTTAGTGATGTACAGCAAGCACACTGTATGCCTGGAGAAAGGGCACTTGGACACTGTTCCATGCATATAGCACATCATTATTAAAAAAGAAAACTAATTAAAAATCCCTTTGAAAGGTACCTGATTTATTTTTTCCTATTCTGTGTTTCTTGCCTTGTCAATATTTGTAGTATTGTATCTTAAGCTCTGTGTTCCAGGCTCCAGAAGGGCTTATGGATCTTTTCTTACTGTATGTTTTTGGAGAAAAGTAAATCAGTAGTGACTTTTGACTGGCTGGAGGGGATGTGTGTACAAAGTGTCTGCATGACACAAGAAGCAAGAAGGTGTCCAGAAGCAGAGAGTGACCAAGTGCTTCCTTGGGTGTTGAGCTTTCCTCTGCCTCCTCTCCCTCTTCTCATAGTGCAAAGCCCTGAGCTGTACATCAGTCGAGATAAATAAAATCACATTGGGTTTGCTCCCTAGATGGAAAGTTATAGAATGATTTGGGTTGGAAAGGACATTGGAGATCATCTGATTCTAGCCTCCCTGCCACAGGCATGGACCCCTTCCACTAGAGCAGGTTGCTGCAAGCCTTGTCCAACCTGGCCTTGAACACTGCCAGGGATGGGGCAGCCACAGCTGCTCTGGGCAACTTGTCTCAGTGCCTCACCATGCTCATAGTGAAGATTTTTTTTCCTAATACCTAATCTGAATCTCCCCTCTGTCACATTAAAGCCATTCCCCCTTGTCCTGTCCCTATATGCCCTTGTAAACATTCCCTCTCCAGCTTTCTTGTCAGCCCCTTTAGGTACTGGAAGTTTGTTAAAAGGCTTCCCTGGAGTCTTCTCCAGGCTGAATGAGCCCAACTCTCTCTGCCTGTCTCTGTAGGAGAGGTCTTCTAATTTCATCTCCGCATAAGCACAAAAAGAATATAAGACTATGTTGGAGATTCATAGTCAATGGTGGACACAGGTTTCAGCAGGTCATCTCTGCTGGATTAACTATGTAAAAGGCACTTCAGTTCTGTGTCTACTGGAACAATGGGCCACTTTAACTGCATGTTGTTCACAATTAAAGATACATTTTTTTCACTAACTTTTCTGAACTAGAGGAAAAACTTCTCAAGTGGAGAATATGAGAAATTATATTCTTAGGTGCTTTAGAGTTTTTGTTTTGTAACACAAATTGGAAATGGTCCTACTGTACCAGCCCATTAGCAGGTTGCTGAAAAGAACTGGTAAACTTTAGATCTCACTGTTTTTTCTCCTAACATTAGTAAAGTGATTTTTTTTTTTTAAGATTATAATTACTGTAGATTTAAACATCTCTAACAGTAAAAAAGTAACTTAAAAAAGACAAGAAGTGGCAACCCAACCTCTTCCCTGAGAGTGTTATTAAAATGGGAGTTCAAGAAGATGGATGGTTGCAGCTGCTGCTCTAGATCACTTGGTAACTGCAGGGCTTTGTGCTTCTGCCTGGCCTGAGTGAGTCATGGGAGTCAGATGTGTGTTATCTCCAGCAAAAGGGAAATGGCAGAAACTGGATTTTTGTACATGAAGGGTTTGTCCTGCTTTAAGTTCCTGTGCAGGATCATTGTGAAGTGAGACAGGTCCCAGGGGAGAGGACAGACCAAGGGGTGGGTGTAGCAGGACACAGGAGGAGAGGTAGTGGACAGCTCTCCCGCTCCAGTGCTGGGTCATAACAGGGACTTGGCATGCAGGAAAGTCATTGTCACCTGCACTTGCAGCTTGGACTTGTTCTTGTTTTCCAAGACTTCCTTAAGCAGCAAATACCAGCACTCCAGAATTCAATTCTGTAATTCCCATGCCCAGAAGGAGCATGCGTGCAGCAAAGTGTAAGGTCCAACAAGCTGCATAAAATGGGATCAGGCCGCTGTTGTGCCCTGCTTCCTACAGCTCATGAGTAAACAGCTGAGGACAGAGCATGCCAGTCTGGTGGTCTGAGAACTTCAGCACTGCTGGTGCACCATCAAAACAACTGGCCGTTCTTGTTCTAAAATACCAACTCTATGTTTCATCTTCGTTGCAAGTGCTGAAGAATCTGCCAGTGCCCGTTGTTCACTTCTTTGTTTTCTGTAAAGCCGCTTTGTTTCATTGCCCTTGTTTTAGTTTCAACCTTAGATAAATTTTTTTGACTCAAGTATGGGTTTTGCTGCCTTGGGTTATGAATTCCCAACTAAATGTCTGCTTTTCCTGGAATCCTGATTTGTCACTGTTGCTGTTATTGTCTCATGTATGGTCTGTTCATGTAGAAACTGAGAACTGGGTTGAAATGGAAGACTTGTGTAAACAAAATCCAGTTTACTATAATTAAATTAGAATATTACTATCATTAGATTTAGATCAGATATTAAGAAGAAATTCATTACTGTGAGCACGGTGAGGCACTGGCACAGGTTGCTCAGAGCAGTTGTGACTGCCCCATCCCTGGCAGTGTTCAAGGCCAGGGCAGACGGGGCTTTGAGCAACCTGCTCTAGTGTTAGGTGCCCCTGCCCATGGCAGGGGGTTGGAACTAGATGATCCTTAAGGTCCCTTCCAACCCAAAACGTTCCCTGGTTCTTTGATTCTTACAATGCACGTATTTCTTTGAAGCCCACAGAGGTGCATCGCAGAGGTGGGCATTTGATGCAGCTGAGGGAACAGCTGGCCAGAGCCATTTGAAAAGGAGTGACAAGTAGTTGTTATGAACTACGGTAGGGAAAAGAATAAACAACAGAGATGAATGTGGAAGTGCTCCAGAGGTGGGTTTTCTCTTCAGATGGTGCCCCGAGGCGCAGCAGAGGACCTGTCTGGTAGCTGTACCGCACCTCAAGGCGCAGGGGAGGTGTGGTGCGGTTTGGAGCGTTAAGGCCGTCACATCTTAAAGCGGCGTTAAAGTGCCACCAGGCCGAGACTCTGGACCCGCCCTAACACGGGTTTGGGTTTGGAGGCCCAATGAGTACAGGCTTGTCGCAGGGCCCGTCCCCGCGGCCGCCCCCGTCCCCGCCCCGGCGGCCCGGCCAGCGGGCGGCGCTGCGGGGAGGCACCGAGCGGCCATGGCGGAGCAGAGGAGCGGTGCGGCGGAGGCCCTAGCCCGCCTGTCCGAGTGGGCAGACGCGCACCTCGGCCTGCTGAGGGTGACGGGGTGGGCAGGGCGCGGGTGAGGGGCGGGGCAGGAGCCAGCGCCCCTCCTCTGAGCCCCGCTGTCCTCTGTCCGCAGAGCCTGAGCACTGGGATGGCGGTGGCCGGGGTGCTGGTGCTGGCCCGGAGCGTGCGTATGGTGAGTGGGTGCGGGGCGGCCGCGGCTCCGCGGGGCTCTGTCCGGTGCCGGCGGACGGCGGGGAGCCCAGCGCTGCCCGAGGACTTCGGAGGGCCCGCGCCACTTTGCGACGGAGGGAGGGGGAAGGTGCGGTGTCATTCGTGTGTGTGCCTGAGCAGCAGCCGCGCGGCCAGCGCCGGGACCCCTTCCTCGCCCCCGGTCTGTTTTCGGACTTACAGGCTTGGACCTCAGATGGGAAGGTTGTCTGAATAAATAACATCTAGGAGAAAGATCTTTGAGTTTAGTCGTGGTGGGTCAAGTTTTTTTATTTCCATAGGGCTGGTATGTCCCAGCCGGTGTACATCAGCAGGTCGGTTTTTCACAGCTGTACAGATCTGTGTCAGCGCCCTGCGAAAGGCTAGTGGCACTTCTAGATGTTAGGGTCTTAAATCCTGTGCTGTGCCATTCCTAGCTCTCATCCTTCTCCCTCTACCCACTAAACCTGTGGCTGCTTCGTTCCTTTGCTGCCAGGCAAGGCTTTGCTGCTGCTAAGCAGTTTCCCTGTGTGATCACATAACTGCCCCCTTTGGATCCTCCTAGTAGCAAATTTAGTCTTACCATGATCTCTTCAAAGGTGTGCATCTGCTTCACCTTCTCCTCTTTTAGTCCCTTACCAAAGGCTGTGTTGGTTCTACCTGCGCCACCTTGATTTTCAGTGTCTGTTCTCTGCTAGCACCTTTAAGCACATCTTGGCTTTCCTTTGCTCTTACCCTAGCACCGTTCAGCCCACTTTTAAAACACCCTTTTCATAGTGAATCAAGAGAACTTCTATTCACATTGCTCAAAAATGTCGCTTTCTGTGCTTTCTATAAACCTTGCTTTCATGCCCACCCTGATGTTGCAAGGCCTGTACAACATGGAACATTGCACGTGTCTGGAATGGCTGGCACATAATGGCTTCTGCATCTGATTACTATTAAATATATATATACATATATACACACGCAAATACATACTTGTCCTTGCTAATAATAGCAATTTGCCAGACAGTTTTAGGAAGAAGTTGGATTTAGTGTGATTTAGTACTTAATGGTTTTGGTTTGTTTGTTTAGGTTTTTTTCCCTTAAAACTTTGTCTTCTTCTTTCCATCAATAGACAACAAAGTTTTCAAGGGCTTTGGATATACCTGTGGAGTTTGTAGACAAGAATGTGAAATTGCGGGGGAAATTACATCGCATAACGGAGAAAGGCCTGGAAGTCGAACACATTCCCATTAGCATTCCTTTTATTACAGCAATACAGAGAAAATGTGAGTAGAAGAAAACAAAGAATAAGGGTGGAAATGGAATTTTGGGGCTGTTACTATGGCTGCACAGAGAACACGCTGTGGCAGGCTGGTGAGCAAGGGTTACAGTACAGTCCTGCCTCTGCCTTTTGGGCTTTCTGTTCTTCACACAGGTGGAAAGCCAGAGAATAAAAGACTGCAAGGAGACCTGTAAAAAGAGCTCACCAATACAATATTTGTATTAATCAGCATCATTATTGTGATATTTTTCTAAAAAGCTGGCACACCGGCAGTTCAGCTGCTTGCATAGCTCATCTCATTCCTGGCAAAAAGACTGTTGGGATGATGCTTCCTTTTACCCCAAAGATTGGCCACCTGCCTGTACAAACCCACTCTTGGGGACAGTTTTGCTGTGACCTGGTGGAAGCTGTCCCTCAAGCCTGTGAGGCACACACTTGCTTTGCAAATACCTGTGGGTGCTAATGCTTCTTGCCTGTTATTCCAGTCCCTTCAGATAAAATGAGAATGACTGATAATGGAAGTTCTTTCTGTTTGTGTGCAAAATAAAACCAAATAGCTTAAAAGAAGCTAGATTAAACCACTTACACAATCTTGAATAACTTTTTTTACTAAAGGAGAGATGAGACCAAATTCTTACTTGCAAGTAAATAGTGCTTTGGGAAACCAAAATGGGTTATTTTTCCCTTTTAAGTCCATGGGAATAAACCCATTACTAGCAGCTGAGGGTCTGTGCAAAGCCTGAAATTCCTTTGTTGGGTTCAGTAACAAAGTTCTTTCTCTCTCTAATCAGGGCAATCAAAAGGTCTTCTACTGGTAAGACTTGCTGGAGTGGAGTTGGCACCAAGTGGCATGGTCTGGTTACAGCAAGAGTTAAAACCCCAGCAGATGATATGGTTCCAACTTCTGGGAAGGGAGGACTTGGCACTAGAGTGCCTAGTTTTAGTAAATAAGGTAAATATAGCAACAAAAAATTTACTTTTATCTGCAGTTTTGAGTTTGACTCTATTTATACAATCCAGTCATCTCAGTACCTTTAAGGGAGATGATTATTTATGCATCTTTATATGAATTTTAAATGTCGTATTTGCAGCTCTGGTTTCAAGACCGGTATTTTTGATGACTGATTCATGACAGAGTTTTTCTCTCAATATAGCCTATTTCTGTCAATAAGCTATATTGTATAGTTCTGATTAGCCTACTGTTTAGTCTGTCAAATGATCTCTCACGAATATCCTAGTATTTACATATTTAGTTATAAAATGCTATATTTATCATCAGTTTTTAATTCAGCCAGAATCCTTTTAGCTTTTAGCTGTTTCTGCCAGAGTATAGATTTAGCTGTAACTAACGCTTGTATCTCAGAGGGAGTTGACACAAAAACATAAATAAAATGACTTTAAAGTGGAATATGTTTATGGTGCCTTTTTATAGGGTCGATTTCTCAGCATGTGTTTAAATGAAGAGATCCTGAGACAGGGGCTTGGCAGAACAGCGCATATTAAAGGGCTGCATCATGATTCCCCCCTGTACTGGAAACTTCACAAAAGACTCCTTCGAGCAGAGTTAAAGGCCTTGAAGAAAAATAAAGGAATATGGCAAGAAGAAAGTTACTCTGAAAGAATTAGAGATCATATAAGTAACAATAAATTTGTACAAACATTGAAACAATTTGTGAGCTGGTTAAGACGCTCTGTTTAAATAAAAAGGGGACTTGTTTGGAGGAACACCAGCTACCTGTGTTATGTGCTTGATGTAAAGTGTAAGTTTATGGCAAAAACCAGTGCCATAATTTTGAGGGTCCCTGTCTTGAACAGAAAACCCACAGTTACTTAATGCCATTTCATAACCCATGTGGGATTGAAATTTAGTAGTAGTATGCAGGCCACAAATTAAAATGTTCTGAAGCCGAACTTTGCTACAACAATGTCCTAAATTAGTTGCCCAGTTTCCCACCTGCTGAATACCTGCACATCCCTGTTAACCAACTGGTGAAAGCAATCAACAGCCCAGCTTTTAAGAGGCGCACAGTGTTTCTTGACAGTGTATGGCCTTAAATGCTTCTCTGCTACGTGTCGTTGCTACATAGTCCGCACTGGTTAGAAAACTTTTCAGACCTTTACAAGACTTGTGGATTTACACACAAGCATCTTGTCTGAATTCTGTTCTTACACTACTTTTGTGTATCATTTGTGTTTTAAAAAGTCTTTCGTCTTGAATAATGGGTTGCACTGTTCCTGGTATTAAAGGTAATTTGTTACAGCTGATCCTAAACATCTGATAAGGTCAAAACAACTAAAATGTCTTGGAAAAAAAAAGAATCACTTGGTATATGAAGCAATATAAATTAATATGTCAGTAGTCCAAATAGAAGACAACATTCACTTGAAGAAGAAAAACGTATGCTGGTTTTTCTGGTGGTTCCATAAATATCTAAAATCAGATGCAAATAAAAGTTTAACATGAAGTTTGAAAAGATGGACCATACTGTGCTAAGAACTTAAATTCTTGGTTTGTATGGAAGTGCATCTTAAGTATTTGAGAGTGTATTATTATTTATTTTGTAAATATTTTCAGAATAAAAACTGAATTCTTATGTTCATTGTTACATGTTTTATATATCAAGCACTTGACCTTTGTTTGACCTCCCACAGTCCCAGTATTTATTTAAAGTGAAGTGTTTTACAGATTTTCTTTCTTTCTGTGTGATTCCTTACAATGAAATACTAGGAAGAAGAGCATGGTATAAAAAATTTTGATAGCTAAGCATTGCTTGTCTGACAGTTAGTTGCTATGTCATCATTTTTTCTGCTGACTTTGGGCAAAATTGTGAATCCTGAGATCCTAAAGTGAGAATACATGTTAATGCATCTTTACTGCTTCAGTTCCTGGATCTTCTGAGGGGCAAGGCTGGTGTTTGCAAAGCACAGCTGGCTGTGCAGTAGCTGCAGAACAGATCTCAGTGTTAGAAACCAGTGTGGGGAAGAGGGGAAACAGTCCTGTGGGCCGAAGCAGTCCTCAACAGGAGCTGGAAATCGGGTATCTGCCTGCTAAAAAATGAGGCACCTAGTTTTATCCATTATACAGTGAAGGGCTGGGCCAACCACTGCTGTGGTTTAGACATAACTCCTTCCTTTGGAGAATGCCACAGGGATTCAGGATCAGCTGTAGCATCCTCTGAAGCAAAACTCAAAGTTGACTTTGAACCCCAAACTACAAATTCAATCTAAGCATTAATCCACTTCCCATAGGAAATTACAGGTATTTGAGTTCCTGCGCCTAATATGAAGTAAGCGCTTTTCCAAAGTGGGTATAATTGTACTGTTACATATTTTTTTTTCTGTAATAAACATAATTCTACATGCACTTCCCACTCTCTTTTGTTAATGAGTCATAAAAGGATTTATCACAAAAATCCACTGTAAAGCTGAGAGCAAAATCTCAGGAAGCTGCATGCTACATTTCTAGCAAGCAGAGATGAAGTGTGAGCGAATGTGAAGCAAGTTTGTTTCCTCACAGTCCTGACTCATCCCTTTTTACCCTTGATGAATTCAGAACGGATTTGTCTAAATTACAGCGAATTGCTGTATCATTTCTGGTAGGTTGTGGCTGATGAAGGGTTTTTAAACAGTGGCAATAGGGCTGCTTCATCACTTCTGTCAAGGAAGCCCCCCCCCTTGGTCTGAACCAAATTTTTAAAGTTCCCTCTATTAGTAGTAAAATAATTTAACAGAAACAATTTTAGAAGGAACTATGGAGAAGGATATCCAAATATTTGGATTCAGCCCTCTAATCTCTTTTCATGGTTATTGCACAAGGCAAGAGGTTTTGGTGATGTGCTCTTACTAGAGTTTTTGGTCAAAATACAAACACAGGGAGGTGGTTTTGTGTACGGGATCAGCACCGTAGCAGACACCACTAATCTCAGGGAGTAACCAAGTGGTGTGGGATTTGTGATTGCAGTGACAAATGATTTGGGAGAGTCAAGTTCTGTAATTGTTTGTTAATGCTGTTTTCCTTATCATCCAGGGCTTATCTGTTTAAAAAAACCAACAACACACCCTACCCCTTCAAAATAAGCACAATTGGGTTCAAAGCTGTGCTTTCCATTTATGCAAGGCTTGAGAGGTTGCAGATCTTGTCTCAGTGGGAGGCCTGTCTATTGAAAAAGCAGCAACAGGAGTAGAAACAAACAGCTCTGCAGAGTTGAGGAGCTGGCTGGGAGGTGGAGGAGAAGCAGCACTTTTCTGTATTATATAAAACCACCCCATGCTGCTCCTGAGGAACACAGTCCTGTTCCTTCAGCTACAGCAGCAAAGCACATCAAAATATTTCCAAGCAGAGGATGCAGTTCTTGTGTGATTAGCAATAAGGACAAGAATTAAACTGTGTGCTCTTGTGTTTTTGCCCCTGCAATTCTGAGTATGCCGGGAGCAATACAACGTCTTCAAAAGATCATAGGGAGTGAGAGGAAAGGCCTCCAAATGGCCCACTAAGAAAAATATCTTCAGTATTGCACAGGCTTTTTATTGCTGGCGCTGCACGCAAGGCAAATGGTTGCCATAAACGCCACCAGTCTTTCCCGGAGCCCACCCAAAAACAATGGACACAGCGCTGTTCTGTTTTCGGACAGACTAACAACGGAGCTTGGCTGTCGGCATGGGAGGAGGCCTCACCACCACCGCGATAGTTAACCTCCTCCAGCAGAGAGGTGCATTCCTTCACACCAGGACGTTCGTCGTCCGTCGGTATGCTATATGTCAGGTACACTGGGGCTGTGCCAGTACCGACTATCGTTTCCCTGCAGTTACGCTCTGTTAGAGCGGGTGAACAGCCCCTGAACGTCACCATAGATTTTTAAAAGGAAAAAAGTACTTCAGAAGTCTGCCATCGCGCAAGTCTGCCAACTTCCCTCCCCGGGAAGAGGATCCCGCATCACTCGGAGGAAGGCCCCTAAAGGCTCTTTTCGACTCCCGGGGGCGACGGGTCTCTCCCAGGGGCAGCTCCGGCGCCCGAGAAGGGCCGTGAGCAAAGGTGGGCTCGCCCCGTTCCGCTCCGCCCAGCGGCAGGTGCAGCCGTTGTGTCCGTTGCCGCCGTGGCGCGATGCCCTGAGGTAACGGGGCCGTCCCGCGGGTCTCCATGACACCCGCCACCGGCGGGACGAAGGTGAGCCTCAGGGTCTGTCTCACAGCGGCCGCTCCCCCACGCTCGGGAGCTCTGTGAGTCCACCGAGGGGAGACTCTACCGGGACACGGCTAGGGGAAAGGCCCCTAGTTCTGCAGCAGCCCATGAAGCGCGGTAGCGCTCAAAGGTACCACGCGCCCCACCGGCTCGGAGCGCACACAATGGAGCAGGTTGAATGGGAGCGGGGCCGCAGCAATAACGGGGCTGGATCGCCGGCCTCAGCCGCTACTGCCGCTCCGCTAGGGGACGGGAGCGCACTCCGCTCCGGGTTTCCCCTGAGCTCCGCGCTAGAGGGCGGGCCGGGCCGGGGCGGGGTGGGCGGTGGAGCCGTGCGTTTGAACGGGAGAGCAGGTTGCGGTGGTGGTACGGGGTTGAGCCGAACTTCTTGTGAGTGCGAACGGGCTGAGCCCCTGGCCCTTGAGGCGCGGGCAGGTGGGTGGCTGTGGAGCGGAGGGGGCGGTGGTGGGACGGAGCTGTCCTGGGGCGGGCGCAGACTGCCCGCCTCTCGGGGAGCCTCCGCTGGGGTCTTGTTTCGGGAATTAATGCCGGTTTTTCGCTGTTTGTCGCCGGAAGTTATGGTGAGGGTTTACAAAGTGTAACTTTTTTTCCCCCCGGATAAAATATTGCTCTGGTCGGTGAGAAACGCTGTACTTCACGGGACGCCGTTAGAGTCGCTTTATCAAGAAACCGTGACCTTTCCTTTCCCTGGAGCCGCAGCCGGTCCGGGGCATGCTCGAGAGCATCGTGGGGTCCCCGACGGAAGCGGCAGCGCCTGCAGCGCAGCTGGTCCGTGGGCTGTTCGTTGGTACTCCAAGGTGCACCTGGAGCTGGCCGGGGTCATAAGGGGCTACACCAGCGGTTGTGTTGGCCGTATTTGTTTTGTTGGTTAAATAATGAATCATGCCGGATAAAATTCCAGCCGTCTTTGGGCTCTTTGCTCTCTCTCTTGGGGGTAAAACCTGCTTTTGCCATGTGCTGTGGGAGGTTCTGCTTGAAGGCTGCGTCAAAACGGTTGCAGCACCCGATTCGGTGGTGAACTAAAACCAGAGGAAGCTGCAGCCGTTTGGTATGCCTTAAGTTTAGGCCAGACCGTGTTAAATGAGGCTTCACGTAAAGTCGTGACCCCACTGAGAAGAGTCGAGGGCACCATCCACAGTGTTGCAGGGTGTAAAACTGAGGGAGAACACTTTGGTCTTAACCCTGTTAATAGGCGTGAGTCAAGCCTCTTGGGCTATTGAGTATTTCATCGGACCTCAAACAAGGCATTTTTAGAATCTACTCCACAAACCATTTTTCAAGGGGAAAAAGAGCCAAACCAAACCAAACAACAAAACAGAACATATGATGAGCTGGAAATTATACTCCGTTCAGGTTTTGTTGTATTTAGGCAACTGTGTAATTCTGGGAACTTCAACTCTAGCTGACCAAAAAGTGTTCTTAAAAGAAGTGTTATTAAATTCCAGGGAGAGAGATATAAGCCTTATCTGATGAACCAGTCATAGGCTCTTTGTTTAAAGTGTGCTTTAACTCCTGAGTTATAAAGCACGATGTTTGCCTTTTTTCAGTGGACTCTCCTGACTTACTTGTCCTTGAGACTTCTGGCCTTTGTATGTTACGAAACTTAGACAAAGAGGAAGAAAACTTCAGGTGTCTTGCTCTGAAATGTGAAAGAATAATTGCACACACCATTACTGAAAGGATAGACAGGAGTCAACCCTACAATGAGACACCCAAGTTAGCAATAATGTGGCATATAAAAAAAGAAATAAAAAATGCAGACTTTCTGGGAGGTGGAGTACATGGACACTGTTAGAAATCTTCCCGTTTCTTTAAATGTTAGCTTTCCAGAATAAGTTTGAGAATGCTACTTACTTCAAAAAAGAAAACTCTGAGGGCTGCTTTTTTTCTAGGTATAAAAATACTAGTAGGCTGTTAGAGAAAAAAAAACTAAGTTTTATCAGTTAAAGATGCAGGATTTGTGAAAATTATCTGACCAGTGACAGGCATTTTCTGGTTTTATGCTACCTATTGTCTCTAAAAATGGGGATCAGCTGGTGGTTTTGGATTGAGTGGTGCACAACTCATTATTTTAACAATACTGGCTCAGCCTGAAAGGTTGCCTAGGAAATTGGTTTAATGCTTCTGTCCTTTCACCCTTTGAGGTGGGTGTCCCACGATGACTTTGATAAAAATCACCAGTAGTTGTAAGAGAGAATAAAATTTTCATTCCATAAAAGCAAAGGAGAGGCTCCAGGGTTAACAGATCCTGGTTTTGCATGAGTAGACCTGTAATTTAAAACACTGCTAAGAAATATCTATAAGACAATTTTATGAGCATCAAAACAGAACAAAAATTAATTCTCTATTCAATATTTAGCTTCCCTGGATTTGGGAAAGGCTTTAATGCTGAAGCTGTGTATTTCTGTTGGCTCTACTACATAATCTTTCTATAAATAGAATGATTTTCCTTTAATGAAATCTGAATAAGATTTTCTTTAAAGATGTCACCCAAGATCCAATTCATTTAAGTGGATAACCAGGACAGCAAGGCCAGAGCTGCAGCTACAAAAGGTGGTGTGGTGGTTTTTTTCTGTTTGGTTTGTGGTGTTGGTTTGTTTTGGTTTTTTTTGGGGTTGTGTGTGTTTTGTGTTTTTTTTTTTTTCTTTTTTTGTTGTTGGTTGGTTGTTTGGTTTTTTTCTGTAATAAGTTTAAGTCTGAATATTAAAAAAAACCCAATAACATAAACACTCAAAGTTTGGAAAGCAGAGGTGTGCTTCCCCCTCCTGTATTGCCTTCAACAGGACAGCATTTTTTGCCTGTGTTTTCAGAGGAGGTAAGACTGCTTTAATGCTTCAAATTTGCTTCAATGTGTTGAAATTAAGGTGCTTTAGGAGCACAGTTATTATGGCATTTTCTGTTTGGCATAGTAGGATACAGAGCATGTTCAGAGCAGTCATTAGGGCTGTTGTACTGGAAGGATGTTAAAGCCATTTATGTGCACAATGTGGTTCCCCAGGCCGAAGGAGCAGGGCTGAGCAATGAGCTAGAGTTTAATTGGTCTGAACCACTGGGTCTGGAGTGTGCTAGGCATAGATCTGTCTTTGCTTCCAAGTCTATAAGCAGAAGATGCTTCTGCTTGGGTACTGCTGAGGTTGGCCCACGTTAGTGCAGACTGATCTAATGGCCAGGAGGGAGGTGTGTGTACTCTTTTTATTTTGGTTTGGTTTTGATTTGTTTTCTTGTTTATTTTGGGAAACTGGGATTGTTTTCTGTAACAAAGATACCTTTTTTTTGTTCCAGTCTCCATGGACACTGAGGGCATTATCATTACCCAGAGATACGAGCTTGCCCTCTGCTTTCCGGACTTACGGTGCATTTTGATGGTCATCCAGCATTACAGAAGGACTATCTAGTTGTACCTGGGTAGCAGAGAGTGATGCAGAGTATGCATTTGAGAGATGGTAAGGCAGGCTGGGAGATCCAGATGGTGAGGAAATATCCGCTGCTGTGGATAGGCACTTACTATGGTTCCCACAGGGGCAGTGGGAATGCAGAGGAGCGGAGTAGAGAGATGAACAGAGTGGCTGACAGCGGTTTGGAAGCAGACACCTGTTGCAGTGCTAGAGAAAGCCAGGGACAGGATGATGCGGATGCTCCATACCCCTGCAGAGGCTCAGGTCCACCAATGAACAGTGCAAAACTGCTTCAAGGCCGCTTGGCGGTGTGATAAAGCAGTATATTATTCTCAGCAAGAGCTTTCCATGTGAGTCTCTTCAACCTGAAATAACTCAAGGTTGCATGCAAGAAATTTCAAGTGGAGGCAAACTGTTGCGTAAAGCAGTCCATGCTCCATTACCAAATTGATTTATTGGAACTGACACACAGTTCAGTACCTACACATACTGAGCATGACCAAGCGTGTCACTGAGATGGAGTATGCGATAACTGCCTGGCTCTGAATTAGGCACTGCTGAGCCTCACATTAATGTGTTTCCTGTATTCTTTGCTTGGTCTTAGTTCCAGCCACATGTGATTGACACATTGGTTGGTAGTGTCCCTACAAGAAAAAGAGGGAAGGAAATTGGCAATTACCAACTGTCTTGATGACAAACGCAAAGGGTCTTGTGGTTTAAAACATCTGCTCTGTGGGGAACTACATGTCGATTGGTAAGTAACTATGTGTACATTTACATGGCTGATTGTGCTGATACAAATCCTTTCCAGGCATCTTATTTTTATCTTCTATTATTATCACAGTATTTGAATTACTCTATGCTACAGAAAAGCAACATCCAGGGTCCTCTAGGTAGAGCCAGAGCTGCAAGTTCAGCAATAGCTTGTTCAGCTATGAAGAATAACTTCTCATATATTAACAGTGTGTCTGAAAATGGCTTCTCCAAATTATTAAATATTTACTTATAGTGAGAGATGGGTACTCCTGGGTGTGATCTGGTGTGCTGTGTATCGCCTGCTTTTGCAGAGTATATTTCTGATGATCTCTTGAGGGGAAAAAAAGGTCTTCCTTAAAGCAAAATAACCTATGGGAGAGAAACGTTTATATTTCTAGAAAGAGAATTACTGTTTTCTAAAATTATGATAGGCAAGAACAAAACAAGCTTACACGTCATGTTCATTATCATGACTTTATGCCTTTAAAGCATCGTTTTGCTAGTGGAAAAGGTCTTAAAGTCTTTGCCAGGTATTTTCAGAAGATCTTAAACATATGTTATTAGCACCTATTGAGTGAATTTCTCACTGTGCTGAATCTTCCTGAGAACATCTACTCCCTTCAGCTGTGTTCTATGTTTCACACTCCAGCTAGTGATGCACATGGTGAAGTGCTTCTAAACCGAGCTTCAGCTAAAAGCTGGTCTGGATGTGTTTTAGGGAGACTGGGGGTCTCCTTTTGCCCACACTCAATAGTTCACCCTTGTCAGCATCAGCACCACTGAACTGAGTGGTGGGAATTAGAGTTTATTTTCTTGACTGTGTGCAGTAGTGTAATTCATTGAAATCTGAAATTTTTCATCTCCAGCATGGGAGATAAAGTTGGCTTATTTTTTATATTTTTTTTTATCTAGTTTTTTGCCCGAAGAATTGAGGCATGAGCCAGGAATCTCTGGAAGTCCAGAAACTGCCTCTGGTATCAATCAATTCCTCTGACTTTGGGACCATTTATATTGGGGTGGATGGCTCTGGGCTTTCTGTGCATTCCTTTGCCTACTTCAAAGTGATTGATGGTTTTTAAGATGAAATTTGAGAAAACATAAAGAAAATCTTGGAGTATAATAGAAACTGAAGATGTGTTGTTGATGATGCATTAAAAATAGCATTGCCAGTGTGGTGAAGTGAGTTCTTTCTCTGGAGATTAAAATCTCCAATGTAGAAAGACTCTTGCATTCAACATCTAGAGTTTGAAAGCCTTTGTGCAGCAAAACTAGAAAATGATCTGGGTTAGTTAACTGGTGTACAGAGAGCTGGTAAAAGTAGCAGAAAAGTGTGTAGAGTACTGGAAAGCTGTGTAAGGGAAACATACATGTACACTTGTTCCTATTTATCAGTTCCATGTCTGATGGGATCACTGTTATGCTGAACACGGAGTGTACAAAGTGTTTCCTGAAGCTGTGCCTGCTGAGCGACAGGGGCAGCAGTGTGCCACCCTCCTGGAAATAATTCCTTAAATAGGAGAAAAACAAATTCCATTTAGGTTTCTTGAGGAATGGGGAGCAAATGCTAATTCCCTTTCAGAGTCTGTTGCCATGGGGAATCAGTTAAAATCCTTTCTAGTGCCTTCCTCAGCAGCAAGTTGTGCTGACATATGCTTTTCATGACTTCCCAGAAAGAGCAGAGAAGTGACTTGAAACAAAAGGTCCATCAGAATTAACAGCCACAGGAAGGTTAAGGGTTGTTGTTAGGGCAGATAAGAAAGCTGTCCATTATGCAGGCTGACTTGGCTTGACTGGCCTCCTGTCTGCAACGGGTGAGCTACACAGGGGGGAGGACTTGCTGGGCAGACACCATGTATGGTGCTGTGTAGTGAAGTCTACCTGCTCCTCTGCTGGAAAGTGAAAAGGTAGTTTGTGGAACAAATCATGGGCATCAGCCCTCTGGTGTGATCCAAGTTAGATGCAGTTATGGTTAGGCTGAACTTTACGTGCTGTTAGAGAATGTGCAGCTACCACTGCCCGCTCTTTACACCTTGGCATTAGCCAAGTGAAGCTGGGTACAGCTTCCTGAGTGTCCCCAGTTGAATGCTGGAACTGGGACAAGAGACTGAACTACTGTAGGGGACAATGAAGGGAGCTGTGGTCTGATATGGTAGTAGTAATGATAATATGATAATGCTATTTCAGTCTTGCTGATGTAGATAGATAATTGCTGTAAAATGAACAAAGATTTAGAAGCATTTTTAAACACTTAAGTAAACTGACATCAGAGGCTGTCTTCATTTAGTGAATGATGTATGACTAAGATTTGTATTTAATGCTCTAATAGGGGAATAGCCAAAATAAAAGTTTAAAGACAAAATAATAAAAAAATCTGCATTTTCAGGAAACCACATCTGCCTAAAGTGTATGCAAATGCAACATCTGTGTCCTAAATCCAAACTGTCTTGTGCCTTTTTCCATTTGAATAGACAACTCTGACTTCTAAGAGTTTCCAATTGCTCCCAGTGAAATCCGCAGGATTTCTACTGAGCTGGCTAGCATACTCCAGCACCTCTACTGCCAGCTTTGTGCCAGCACAGCTGTTCTTCTGGCCTCATGGCACATTAGATTAGGGAACTGATCTGACAGAAAAATAAACAAAACAAAAGTCTCTTCTTCTATTCCTCCAGACCAGTTCCTAGAGAAATAAGAAAAGGATCAGATAATGGTTGGTTTTCCTTTCTATTATCAAATATTATCAGTAATATTTTTTTCATGATGATGGTACTTATGGATAAATATTTGCTTTTGCAAAGGAAGTTTAACTTTTTTAAGCTTTTTGTTCATGCATGATACTTTAACTTCTGGTAAGTACCCCTACGTTTCTGAAATAGTTTACACTGTAGATAGGTGAAATTTTGTTTTTTGAGTTAGAGAGCAACATTAATTTGTGGTCAAAAATGTCATTTTCTGTCAGCAGGTGGATCTTCCACTTGATGCCACTAATGTGCCTTGCCTATTCCTCAAGGGTCCTATGTATCTAACTTTACCCACATTTATGCAAGTTATTTTGAGTCAGTGTTGATGTTTGATACTGATTAAAGTGAAGGTCTTCACAGATGATATACGGAACCCTTAGAGAGCCTGGCTCTGTATGATAGTTAAATCTAAATCTGCACGAATTCAGACCCGCTTAAATGCTTAGCAATATTTGGGCGACTTAGTGGCTTAATGTAGTAAGAATCCCAAGACTGCAGATGGGTGGATTCCCTGTGAAATATTGTCATATTAGGATGTTATTACGTCTTCACTTTCTATTTTCAGGTCTGACTATGGCCAAGCTTTTCATGTGATAGCTACTTTGTTTTGTGGATGCTATTTAGAAAAAAAATACAGCCATGTTGTGCAGCAGCTGGTCTCTGATAGCTTGAAGGTTGTTTCACTAGAAGATTTGTCAATTCTTTCTTTAGAAAGTAAAACCACGGGCTGGAAACACCAGCTCTTCTAATGCAGAAAGCCTGGAAAGAGGTTCATGCTGGTGGCTACTGATGAGCTAATCTAGGAGAAATCCTTCAGCATATTTTAACATGCTCCAGGGAAAGAGTTGTTGAGGATATAATTTTTCCTGGTTGCATGTTGTGGTGTAAACAGAATTGCAAATTACTTTCCTCCCTCTTTTCAGTACCTGTTATTTTGTAATATTAGTATAACAAAGGGCTGAGCCCTGGGACCCTTGCGAGCCTGTTCTGGGATAAGTCTTACCTGATTTCTACTGCAGTGTGTTTGTCAAGCTGCTGAGTGCTGATGACGCCTTTAGATATGATGTATGGCTTGATCTGGAACATTTCTTTATCAAACTAGGAGGTTGTACAGACAGACCAAAAATCTCAGTCCCATCTTGGCAGTCTTCATTCTGATCCTGAGGTGTGCAAGTAAATCTTTTGCTTACTCTCAAATTTAAGGCAAATCATTAACCTACCTCTGTTCTAATACCTCTTTTCTAATCTACATATATGTACATCTGCTGTGAAGCTAATTTGCTTCATTTTTGAATACTACCTCAGTATTTTCAAAGAAAAGTTCAGAGTGGAATTTGTGCTGTGGTTTGGTGTTTGTTTTTATTGTTTCTAATAACTGGAAGCTAACTGGCTGCACGATAGCAGTCAAATTCTGAGTGTGCCCACTGCAATCACAGCTGGCAGATTAAAGACCAGGGTTTCTCTTTGGACAGAATGTTTTTCTGCTCCTTAGTGCCAGCCAGGTAGTCTTTCTGCCCTCACGTACAAATGTTTGATGCTTTTAAGAGTGATCTCTGTCTGTATCTGGAGCTAATACAGTAGTATTTCCAGTCGCACACTCGGTGTGTCCTTTGCTTGCCTGCATTATTTTTCTCATTTCTAAACGATTTCTTGTTTGTCTGTTTCTTTATTATTCTTTTCCTTTACGTCAGTTGTGGTGTCCATTTTCTCTGAATTATTTTTCATTGTAAAATCTATCATTAACAGATATGTGAAACAGATGCATGCTTCCAAAATCTGAAGTCCTCTGAATATTCAGTGTTTTCTGGACCTTCTTTCCAGTTTAAGACAGAATCGCCAGGCACATGTGCTATTTTTTTTGTTTTTTTTTTTTTACTTTGGTAGAACTTTCCACAAAATATTTGGGTTTTTTTTCCATACACCGTTTGTGCTAAGGAATAATTTTTTTTTTTATAAATCATACTTTCAGAATATGCTCACTGGGTAGATACTGGTGTGTGCTTTGAAGCTGGAGCTGTGGTTTTGTCAGAGGGTGGTAAACAGCAGTATCTGTCCTGTTATTAGGAACGATTCGCAGCGTCTGATTGACTTAATACTGTTATCTGTTGAAGTGCTTCAGAAACAAGAAGGAGAGAGGACAGCTAAGAAAAAGTGAGATTAGCAGTCTCTCCACCATGTACACTGTTTGCTTAACTACCTGTTAATCTATCTGGGCGTTCTCAAGAGAGCTGTGCAGCAGACTCCCAACTGCACAGGCAGAGTTCTGGCCTGATGCTAAATGAACGTGTGCCTAATACTCTCTTCACATTTGGGACTGGCACAGGTCCAGGTGAAATATTGCAGATAAATATTTAGATTATGCTGCTACTCTCAAAACCAGCTTGGTGCTAACCGTAGCAGTCAGCCTGGGCTGAGAACATATTCTGCTCAAGTGTTGATCGCCCTCCAGCTGCTGGTATTGTGATTCACTGGAATGAACATCCTACTCCTCTGCAAAACTCACTAAAGCATGGGGGTTTTAGTGCAAGAGGGAAAACTGGAGCATACATGACACCAGTGTGTCAGGTGTTCTTGGTGTTAAGCCTTTTGTAATAAGAAGCGTTTATCACAACCTAGACAGCATATGCATCCTCTTCTAGATTCAGAAGTATCTTACACATTCATCTCTACAACTTTTAGAATTAAATAATTTCATAATGTATGCATATAGCAAAAATTCTCTTGTAAGGAGCTTACCCACTGTGTTGATAACAACAACAACAACAAAATCATATTTGTTAATCTCACCCAGCTATCTGGGGTCGGTATTGGGACTGGTGCTGTTCAACATCTTTGTCAGTGACATGGACAGTGGGATTGAGTGCATCTTCAGGAACCTTACTGACACCAAGCTGTGTGGTGTGGTTGACATGCTGGATGGAAGGGATGCCATCCAGAGGGACCTGGACAGGCTCAAGAGGTGGACCAGCACAAGCCTCATGAAGTTCAACAAGACCAAGTGCCAGGTCCTGCACATGGGTTGGGGCAATCCCAAACACAACTACAGGCTGGGCAGAAACTGGATTGAGAGCATCTCTGAGGAGAACAACTTGAGAGTATTGGTTGACAAAAAGCTCAAGCTGACCCTGCAATGTACACTTGCAGGCCAGAAAGCCAGCCGTATGCTGGGCTGCATCAAAGGGAGCATGGCCAGCTGGTTGAGATGGGATTCTACCCCTCTACTCTGCTCTTGTGAGACCCTACCTGCAGTACTGCTTTCAGCTCTGGATCCCCAAACATAAGGGATGTAGATCTGCTTCAGTGAGTCCAGAGGAGGGTTCCACACGTGCTTGGAGGCCTGGAGCACTTCTCCTATGGAGATGGGCTGAGAGAGCTGGGGTTGTTCAGCCTGGAGAAGGCTTGGGGGAGGACTTATAACAGTCTTCCAGTACCTAAAGAGGGCCTACAAGAAAGCTGGAGAGGGACTTTTTATAAGGGCATATACTGATAGGATAAGGGAGAATGGCTTTAAACTGACAGAGGATAGATTTAGATTAGATATTATGAAGAAATTTTTTGCTATAAGGGTGGTGAGGCACTGGCACAGGTTTCCCAGGGAAGTTGTGGATGCCCCATCCCTGGAAGTGTTTAAGGCCAGGTTGGATGGGACTTTGAGCAACCTGGTCTAGTGGAAGGTGTCCCTGCCTGTGGTGGCGGAGTTGGAACTAGATGGTCTTTAATGTCCCTTCCAACCCTAACCATTGTGATTCTGTATGTACAGATACATATATATGCATGCATACACACATGAATACGAAAGTTTAATTTTCTTGTGTCAAACTCTTTGAGCAAAATCAGTTTACTTCCATTAATAGCTCTTTTGTAAAGAACAGTTCAGTAGAAGTAATCAGCTCTTCTAAAGGATGTCTTTTATGGAACACAGTACTAAAATACTACAAGAAATCTGAAGGACTTTTTATGAGGGCATGTAGCGATAGGACAAGGGGGAATGCTTTTAAATTGAAAGAGGGTAGATTTAGAATTAGATATTAGGAAAAAATTCTTCACTATAAGGGTGGTGAGATATTGGAATAGAAGCTGTGGCTGCCCCATCCCTGGAAGCGTTTAAGGCTAGGTTGGATGGAGCTTTGAGCAATCTGGCCTAGTGGAAGGTTGGGTTGGAAGGATGATCTCTAATGTCCCTTCCAACCTCAACCATTCTATGAAAATAACACAGCTGACACACATTTAATAGAAATTAATTGGCTAAAATAGAAAACGCAGTTCTTTCATGTTCTTGTGTTTCTACAGACCATGTAATGGACTCCCTTGCTCCCTGCCTGTAAATTCACTTTATCCAGGTATGGAGTAGATGGATTCTTGACACAGTGGAGTAATGTCTCTTCACTCGAGTGGTGAAGCACTGATTACCACTTGGAATGAATGTGCCAGGCTCAGGACTGAACCTGCAGGAATTCTGTTGTGAAAGAGTGATACCCCTAAGGTGAGAAATCTGCAGAGTCAAAAAGTTAGGAGTGTTTTCAGCTCTTTCTGAATTGGTTGCTTTTTCAAGTAACTACACAAACTGATTTTGAACTCAGATTTATATCTGCTCAGGATCTTGGTAACTTTTTGCCAAAATAGTTTTGGTGGTACAGGTCCTTTCCTACTTAAACATATGCTTACTGGCACTTTTTACTCATATAGCATATTCTACATGACATAAACAGGATATTCTTTTTCTGCTATATTATTGTTGTTGAAATGGTGCAAATTTTTGAACAGTTAAGTTCCAAAGTGCATGTTCCTTTGAGATAATGGTATTTTGGTCCAAAGTGTGTGGTTGCTTGGTTTCTTGTTTGCTTTTTTTTGTATAATGCGTGATCTTGGCTGGGCTCTCCCAGAGCTCTGTGACAGAGAAAGCAAATAACTTTGAGGGCCATCCAAATAACTGCTGGCATTTCTTAGGAAGCTTTTCTTACAGGATGTTTTTGTCAGCTGATACAGCTACTTTGGGATTCTGCCTTCATCCCTGATGTGCCAGGGAGAACCTTTGTTCTAAGGGGCCGATGTGGTGTGGGAGAGCCCTTTGTGCAAGAACAAAGGAGTGTTGAATCAGCAGGAGCCATGAGAGGGAGGGGGCTGAAGGGCTTCTTTCAGAGTCACTGCATATATGTATTGATAACAACATTTTCCCCATAAATCTCCCCTGTGGCATGAGTTCTGTGTGGGAGCTGAGCAGGAGATAACTTCTCTTTTTATTTTGTGTAAATTCTTAGTGATGAATATTTGATACAGGTTTCTTAATTAAAAACATGGTGCCACTTGCATTTTTATAGCCTAAAATCAAAAAGCCTGGCAGTAGGCTGGGACATGATATTGAAATTACTCCTACACTTTAAAAGTAATTAACAGCTTGTGCCTTACTAATTAATGCTAGAAGAGTAACCCTAGTTATGGCAAGCTATAATGAAAGCTCATGTCTGACAAGGGCGAAAGTCCAAGAAACGTAGAAGATGAAGTCTGGCAGAGATAGCTGGTATTATACTGCTTAGCATTCCAAATTTTATGCCTTTAGTGTAAACAATACATGGGCCGTGCCCAAAACACATACTGTAATGGAGACTGATAGTTTTAAGATAGAGGAAACCAGAACAGGTGTTTTTGACTCACAGTTGCAGTGGATCATTCAGGCTATCTCTCCTCCCCACAGAGGCAACAGCAGAGAGGCAAATCCTCTATCTGCAGCAACAGCCTCCTCACAAACCTGCAACAAAAATGTCGTAGACATCATGTCAATATTTGCCTATCAATCTCTAATACTTGCACCGATTAACAGTGCAAGTAAACATGAATGTAATTTTGCACTTTTTCACAAGTTACTGGCTTCAGCCCCATGCTATCTGTTGTTTCTGCGGAGAAAAACCTGTCCCTGCTCCAGACAGAGCGCCCCTGGCAGGAATGTCTGTGACACCCAGGCAGATCTGACAGCTCGTTGACAGGAGAGGTGGAGGCTGTCTCCCCCTCTGCCTTGCCTCCATGTTGCAAGATGCTGCTACCCCTTCGCAGTGGCAATGCTGCTGAACCTTCTCTGAGCTCATTCAGCCTGCTACCTCTCCAGGAACGGCTTGCTGCTTTTCCTGGGTTTATGAGGTGAATCAGTTGAGGGGTGTCTGGTGACTTCCTGAGAGGGGGAAGGTCTGTTTTTTGATACAGAGGACTACAATAGAGGTGGGACTGAGGCTATTCCCAGGTGGACCAGACACAGCAGATATTTCTGGGCTCTTCATGATCAGCTGCATCACCACTGCAGGAGATGGCATTCATCATACTAATGAATGGGAAGGGGGAAAAGTTCTCCAGGTTCCTTAGTTCCCATATAGCTGGATTGGGTCCCAGGAAAGGATTGTAGCTAAACTGATCATTAAATGAGTCCTGTTAGCTATGACTGAAGATTACTCGTTTATCTTCTTGTTTTGGAATCACTTGAGCAAAATGGATTTGTGTTCCTCAGCAGAGCTGCAGTCCAGACATTTACAACATCTGGGGGGATTTGTTACTGCCCCCTGGCAGTAATTTTATGAGGAGGCTTGAATAGCAGTGTCCTTGCATCCTGCTAGCGGTTTGCTTGGATAAAGACAACTGGAGTTGCTTATATCTGGCGTGGGTGAGAAAGCAGCTGGGTTGACTGGAGTGGAGGTGGGAGGGAGATAAAATGGGAGACCAAAGTGAACTTTTAACAGGAAGGTGTATCTGGGTTGTTGAAACGAGAGTCTTGAACTTAATAAAACTGCAGCCAGAGAAGGAGGATCCAGTGAAAGGATTTCTTGTCAGAACAAGATATCATGGAGTCCATGGTTGGTTGATTTCTTTTTTGTTGGGTGTTTTTTTGTTTGTTTGGGTTTTATTGGTGTTTTTGGTTTGGGGTGGGTTTTGGGTTTGGGTTTTTTTTGGAGGGGGGTAGTTTTTGTTTGTTTGTTGTTTGGCTTTGGGTTTTTGTTTGGTTTTTTTAGCAACAAATGTCAAAGAAATGTGAAATACATTTTTGTTTGGCTGTAGCTGTAACTGGACATAAGAAGTCCTGCTGGGTTTTTGCAAGGTCCAACTTGCAAAACAAAAATTTGGAAGTTCATAGAAGTTCAATGAAATGACTCAAACAAATACAGCCTTGTCTTGAGTTATAACCATCAGCTTATTAATGAGTTAACTTCTACTGTTTAGGTCTCTGAATATAATTATTCCAATTGTTTCTGTTGTGCTGGGTTGTGGCAGTGGAACAACGAGTGGCTGTGATGGAAACACTCCCAGAGCTGAAGGAGGGTTGTTTCTCACCTCGTTGTCAGCAGTTGGATCATGTTTCCTTTACTTGGCTGGGCTTGTTTGGCCTGGCTTGCTGTTCATTTCCATTTTAACTGATTTCTAAATATTACTGGCTGGATCCAAGAAAAATTTGTGGTTGGGGGCTTGGCCTAGTGGAGCTCCGGGGCCTGTGTCCAAAAAACCTGCTCTCCCCTCCCAGCACTTCTTGGTGATAGCATCTGTGGCAAATTACCCGTGAATGCTTTGATGGCTTGTCTCTGACACTGCTGGTGTCTGAGGCAGAACTCATCTGTGACAGTGCTAGGAGCCTCAGCAATGGCTTGCAAGCAGGGAAGGCAGGTCCTGCATGCACCTGTGCAGGGAAGGGCTGCTGCAGTCTCATGGGACGTTCTCTGCAATCTGCCTCTGAAATGAGTGCTGTGATTCAGAGATAAATCCCAGTCTTCCTGCACAGCAGTGTGAGCTTCTGCCTGCTGATAAAGATGTGTGGTTTGTGGGCTCCACTGTGGAGGGGGAGCGCTCAGGCTCCCAGGTGCTCTGGCTGTACTCTGGGCTGTCCTCAGCTGGTGGCACTGCCAGGAAGGGTGCTGCTCCCACTCTGTTTGGTTTGGTTCTGTTGGTGATTAGCTGCGCAATAGGAGTGTAATGGAGGCAGGGGAAGTAGAAAAGATGGAAGCAGATTGACAATTTATCGTGTGCTTCAGCACATGGTAGCATTGGAACTCTGAGTTGAGAGCATCTCTTCCCTGTGCAAAACTGGGGTCCCTCAGGGCTAAAGGGCACAAATTTTGCATGGCTGACTGTGCGTCCTCAAAGGTGTTGCTCAAACTGCCTGTCCCCAAGAGAGTTCTTGAGCAACCTCACAGGTGACTGTCTGCCGAGGGCAAGGGTGCACAGGAGCAGGGGGAGTGCTCAGAGGCTCTGTGTCCATGTAACATTACTTTAGTCTCAAAATTACCTTTGATTCATTTGGGGAGGGTTTATAGTTTTGTGGCATTGTCTGGTGTTTCTGCAGCTCATTAAATATGGGCCAGCATCACTAAATAGACTAAATTGATCATCTTGCCATGGCCCCACAGTAGCCTGCAGGGACTGTGGGGTTGGCTGTAACAACAGGCACCCATTGTGGGTGCAGTGAGTGCTGGGTAGGGTGGGCTTGCTCCAGCCGCCTTTAACATGCTAGCTGTCAGTGTGCTGACCCTTCTGCCCTGTCCAAGTGATCTGCTCATACCCTTTGCCTATACATACTCAGCGATGGGCATGTTTGGAGAGTGAAGGACTACATCTGTTGCAATACTTTGTATGAAGCTAATGGACTATTTTGCATAAAGGGTACAAGTACTCTTACAGTGCTTTGTAGTTGCACATTTCTTGTAAATTAACTCCTAATTATCCACTCTTTGTTTTCCTTTGTAGGAGCACTCTCTTGGATGGTGAGCAGGAAGTCATCTTACGATGAGTTACCGGAGTCTGGACAAGAAAAGCTGTATGCAGTACTGCAGGCACTTCTTGGTGGACAATGGTGTGTTTCATGGTGAGTTACAACTTACCTTAAGTGTTGGCTTCTAGGGTTTCCTACCGTCAGGCGCCACCGAGGTTTTGAGCGTGTGTGCACATCTTGTTGGTAACGCTGCTCTTGGAGCCAGTTAGCAACGGGGCCTGCTCAGCTCACCGTGGGTGCGAAGGCCGGGATGCTCTTCGGGCGGCGTGCCGGGGCTGCGGCGCCCTGGTGGCGCGCTGTCGGGCGGGGGGTGCGCAGACCGGGGCTGGCGGCGCCGCGCGGGCACGCCAGGGGGCGCTCCGGGACCACACCCTCTCCGCAAATGCTGGCGCTCCGCGTACCGGCCGTGGGTCCGGGCGGGTCAGCGTAGGGAGCCCTTCCCTTTCTCCCCGCCGCTTGGTTCAGGAATGCGCCTCCTCCCTTCCCCATGGGTGAGGCCAGCGACAGGCTGGTGCAGCTGGCGGGTTATGCTTAACCAGTGCATTAAAGCCCGGAGAAAATCAGTACAGCAGCTGGAGCACAGGCAGTGGGCAGGTTTGCTTGGAGTGTAGGTCGTAATTGTACTTTGGAGTAAAATGGATTAATTGTGTTCACAAAGCCTGGTGCCACCTTACACTTAAACATTCCCTCCTGACATTTCTAGAACTGCTCCAGTTGCAGGTATGCATTATTTGTGCTCCTAACAAGGAGGAATTGAAAGCGTCGGAAAGAGCTTGACTTCCAAGTATCGACCAGGCATTTGTGTTTGTGCAAAATAGATGCCTAATAGTGATCTCTGGTTAGTTCCCTATCAACCCCTTACATCTTAGTCTCTTGCCGTTGCTATTGGAAGAATACTTCAACAACTAAACGATTATAGCATGTTATCTGCAAAGTCTGGAAATACTCTGAAGAAATTTTGTTATAAGATTCTTCCTTCTCAGGACCTCTTTTTGTACACTTCAAATTTGATTTATCAGTTTGGAGCATGTGTGTCTTCCATGCAGGTTTCTCTCCCTTTGCTTTACCCTTGAACAAGGAGTACTGAGCCCAGCCCATGCTCCTGCAGTGCATTAGGGGCCACCAGGACTTGGAAGCCATGCCTGCCTGGAATAGACTCCTGCAGGCCTAGTCTAATGAGACAGCTGGGACACCTACCTGTCCTGCTGGGGGAGGGACTTTCTAATGCTGTTTCCAGGAGGCCCAAATTTTGTATTCTTTATTCCCTTTGAGGTCAGTGATTATAAATTGTCACTTTAGGGTAGATTTATGGCACTATTAGTAGCAGCAGCATGGAATGCCTATGAATTTAACATAGAAATACTCAACTTTTTCAAAAGCAACTTTTTCTTCCCCTGGAGAACCTACACCTCCGTTTTCATTGTTTGTTGGGAAGCTGGGGAAGTTTGTGGCTTGCAGAACTGCAATGCAACCCATCATAAACCAGACTGTCTGCATTTTTGTCACTAGTCATGTTACCGTTGATGAAGCTAGTAGCTAGTGGTTGAATTAATCATTTGTCAATTTATGCATCATCTTAACAGTCTATTTAGAAATTACCATTTTCTCCTGTATTGCTTTTTTCTTGCCCATAGACACTGTTAGTTCTGTTTGGGATATCAGAAGAATGTTGTTACTTTTCTGTAAGTCAGTCTGACAGCAGCACTGTCATTCAGCTGTGTGCTACATTTGAGACATGCGTTACAGGGAAGATGGTTCACAAACTTGTAGTTGGTGAGCCTGTTGTCTCCAGACACAACTGTTCTGCTTCTTAAATGAAGCAGATTCATTCCTGGGATTCATTAGGCCATGCATGTGATCCCACTACCTTTTGTGGGATCATGTTCTCTCTGACACTGTAGAAGGAGACGTTTCCCAGGTATCTTCACCCAGGTGTGTCTTTTCTGAGTCTGAGCACTCTGGCAGTGTTTTGGTAGATGCCAATTACTCACACTTCTCTCCAGGTAACAGTTTGCTCTCTGAGTGTATAACTGGAGCAGCCGTATTTTGGATGTGTATTTGCAATTTTGCTATTCCAGATCAAGGGAAAGAAAAGTGTGGTCCATACTCTGTGACTTGAGGTAGCATTTTTTGTAGAGTATCACGATGTCTTTATCTCCCTCATGGCATGAAGGATAGATAATGAGCCATTAGCACAAAGTCCAGTAATCTGTGAACACCTATTGAGTAGTGAGTCTGAAAAGTGATAATCATCTAAAATAGAAGACAGAATTCGCAGGAATCCTAGACCAGAAAGATTCTATGGCTTAATTTATTTTTCTTTCATTAATGACCAGACAGGTTTAATTATTTTTCTCTGACAGAATCCTTCAGAGCTTCCCATTTGTCTCTTTGGCATAAGCAAGACACTGCAGTGACAGTTATTTTCACACTGAGTATATGGAGGGAGTTGAAATCCCTGCTGCACAGTGACAGAGGTCCCAACAGCATGACATAAGGGGACATGTGCAGGTCTGCAGGAATTAGCGTGTTGCTCCTGATGCTCAAGAGAATCTGGTTTCCTGTGGGACTGTGGTGATATAGATAAAAGGGTTGATGGAGCTTTTTAAGGATCTGGGTTGTTTTTTGTCAGTGAGCCTTCTCATCCTGTAGGCCCTGACAGAGGGCACGGGGGACTGGTGGGGATGTGTGGGCTGGGTGCTTGCCTCCATTCCTGGTGGCAGGTAAGATTGACCCATTTCCTTTCCTTTCTTGAAGAGTTCAAGTGGGTCTGAGCAGTGAACTTTTGAGCTTTGCATGGCTAAGTGAAAGCCAAACAACTAGACTGGGACTTACTTGTGTCTGAGGCCATATTTTCTTCAGCAGATATAAGGAAATTATACTTGTTTAGAACTTTTTTATAGCACTGGGAAATAGGGAAAGAAAATATAACATGAACTCTATGTGGGAAGGGACTGTTAGCAGGGAAGGTACTGTGATATAACCCCTTGTGATTTGCTGACATTTTAGTGTTTGGGTTTGTGCATGTCCAGCTTCAGAGTGTATTAATTCTGTTTTACACAGTTTTTTCATTATCATTTCATATTCTGACATTGAGAGCATAGCTCTTCAGGGAGCAGGCACACAGAGCTATTGATTAGCTTATTTTTCTATGTTTATGAATGCTTAATACTATGTAATAGTTAAACAAAGTTTATGTTTATATGTTTAGCAAATAGCTGATTTTCTTAGCAGTTCTGAAAGTATCTGTTCTTATATAGAGTCAGTTACCTATGCCAATTATCTTTTCTTCTTAAGTTCTCTCAGAAATACAGCCCTTTTGTTTCAGTTGCATTTCCATAATTGTAATTCATTCTCTGCTTCTAATGTTATCTTCTGGATTCTCTACCTCTTTCCAGACTTGTGTCAACAGGGACTTGGCCGCTGTTGGTAGGATGTCATGTTAATTGTCTTGTTCATATTACTTAAACTGCACTCTTCAGACCAATGGACTAATTTAATTGTATCAGTCTTCTCTAGAAGTTTCCATCACAGTGGCACAGTTATTATCTGCAATTGAGCTTGTGAAGAACTTGGAACCTGGAAGAACTGTTGCTCCTTGGAACTTGGAAGAGCTTGGAAGAACTGTTGCACCTTGGGTGCAAACCAGTCAGATAAAAATATCCCACTCCATCAGATGGTGTTCTTAAAAAGCATAGAAGTATCATTCTCTGTAGAGACCTAAGTACTGGAAGCGTCTACAGTGGCACACAATATGAACTTTGCTGCTGAACTGCATTCATCTCTGGTGTCTTCTTGGAGCTCAGGAGCAGGCAGAGAAAAGGACTACAGAAGTGGAGACAAGATGAGTCTGGTTTGTTTAGCTTGGAAAATCAAAGATGATAGGGGATGTGGCTGACTATCAATGCATTGCTCAGGGAAGCAAAGGCTTATTTGAACTGATGGGGAAATCTGGCACAAGAGCAAATTGAAAATTGTCCACAAGTATATAAATAGACACAGGAAAAACTAACATACTTTGAAGTGGAGATAAGAATTTTTCCAAAACTTACCTAAAACACCCTGTCTGTGCTCTTACTCTGAAGTTATAAGTGTAATTAGTAGCAAGCAGTATATTGGCTAATGTGGATGTAAGGCTGAAGAATTATTGAAGTGGTCCCAATTCAAATCCTGTGTACAGTGAGCATCAAATACAAACAGGAGTGTTTCCATTCTATTCTGGAAAGTGCTGCTGTACAAAATCAGGCTGCTCTTTCTCTACATTATGATGATGCTTTGAGATGTTTACATGTTGTTAGGCAAGAAAAAGTATTGATACACAGCTATGTGCCTTTCCATGGGGCTTTAATGGATTGCCTTTGTGTAATGCTGAAGTACTATATGCATCAAAAGTGCCTAAGGATTTATCCTAATTTTATATTTTTTTAATAAAAATTTGCTGATAGCTGCAGTTGCAGGATATTAAAATTCTAATCTGTTAATGTCTGAAATTTTTTGGTTGCAGAAGTGAAGGTTGGTGCTGTGTCTTGTAGTCTAGGGAGTCTTATCTGCCTAGAAGCAAAAATGTCAGTTTTCTTCAGTAACAGTAAGATACAGCACTGTGTGTGCACACAGAGAATAACAAACTGAAGACAGATCTGGGTTTGAGCTATTTTAGCAGTTTCTGTAGAATAGAGCAGATAAGAAATTATAATGTGTGGAATAGCCATGAGGACTTAATGAACCCACTTTCTTTTCCTTCCTGTTGCAAACAGTGCCAAAATACTAAGTGTATCATGCCTCTAGGCTTGGAAAAATTTTTTTTAATTTTCTCAGGGTTTTCAGGCTATAAATGTGGATCATATTTTGTTTGTTTGCTGGCAACAACAATGTAGGAATGGCGGTGTTGTCAGACCAAGCATATGCCTACTTTGCTAGTAGATGTTTGGGGCTTAAAGCATAAAGGGGAAAAACCGCAGTCTGTACATAATAACCCTTTCTGTGGCACACACTCCCAGTGCCTGTTGGTCAGCAGCATAAATACTTCCCCAGCCAGAAGCTGCATCTAGATATTTGCATTTATTAATCTTTACGTCTGATAAGTTTTCTCCTGAAGCTGTTTGGAATTCATTTATGCTTGTGACCATCTGTGCAAGTTAACTCCAAAATTAATGATGGTTGGTGTAAATCTGCTTGAACGGATACAGTAATTTCATGTAACAATACCACATTCAGACCCTAATAGATGGAACAGGTTTGGTTGCTTGATTGGTTCACCTTTGAAAGACCATTGGCTGGATGTCCTGAACTGAGGGCCATATCTGTAAGATAGAGAGGTACTTCAGTTGTGTCAGGCAGACATTTTGATAGCTTCAAATGTCTGCCTTCTCCCATCTTACAGAGGAAATGGGTGGAGAACGTTGTGGTGACAGCACTTTCTGCTGCTCCTGAGAAAGGGAAAGCAGCAAGAATGAGAACTTCATTCTGAGCTTCAATATTGAGGTCTTGAGACATCACAGTGCAGCTCTGTGGTACAGTGAATACAAGTACTTCCACTTACTTTAAATGGCACTTTGAGATAGGCCACTCAGATGTCTGTCTCGTGCTGGCACTAAGCAGACAATATTTTTCAGTAATTATTTTGTCATCCGACAATGCGCAGTGTCTGTCCCAGCCACCAGCAAACTTGCAGGGAAAATTGCTGGCTGCTGGTCTGGATTTCTGCATGTGCTGTCTACCTCTTGTTTCGGGAATATCCAGCTCATCTCTCAAAAGGTTCTTCCAAATCTACTTCTCTACATCCCAAGTTGAGGGGGGAGAGACTTAATCCAAGGCAATTGCTTATTTTGAGAGATAATCTCAAAGATTTCCCAATTGTAATGGCTGTAATTGTGCACTGCCTTTATTAGATGAACAGCTACTCCTGTTACACAACCAGTTTTGCACAGGTTCACAAGAGGTTGCTTATGGCTGGTGTTACTGCAGTGTTTTTCCATTCATTTCAGCCTGAGAAACTGAGCTTTTGTGCAAGTTCTTGTAGGATTTTTTTGCTTCAGTGATCTTGAACTTTTGTGCCCAATGAATGGGAACATGAAATGCATTGTATTTTACTTTTTATGCAATAAAATGGTCTATTTTGGTTATTAGAACACAAGAGTTTGGGAAAACAATATTAAATCTTTGTGGAAGTGCACATGTACATTAGGCTTGATGTTTGCTGATGGGCAATGCTTTATAATTAGCTCTGCTGAAGCCTTGTGTAAGCCCTGCGCTTGAGGCTACAGTGCTAAAGATGGCAGAAGTAGACTGCAGAATCCGGACTTTTATCCTAGTAGTCAGCTTCAATTTAAGTTTTATAATGATGCTTGGGAAAGTAGGACAAGATAATAGTGCAATAATTTTTATTTTGGTTTATATTCTGATTTACGTAGCAAAACATCCACGATTCATTCCTTGAGGGAACCAGACATAGCTGAACATGTATATGCAAGAAGGGCATTAAAGAATTTCTTTATTAAAGTTCACATAGGTTTAAGAAGTGCCTAAAATGCCTGAAGAAGGGGCCTCTTGGACCCTTCATTGAATGCGTGAGTACCTTTAAGAATCCCGTATCTATTGCTAGATGCATCTTCGCTGAAAGGAGGAGTTTCATGTGAGGGATGTCTCTCATAGTGTATCAGGTGGTTGAGTTCTAATGCCAAGTGTTTTCACCTTTCCATCTTTATATACTTCTTAGCTTTCCAAAGAGCCATGTCTTCATAAATCACAAATGAGTAGAGCTGAAAAAAACTTTAATCTGATAAAAATGACGAGTTTTTCATGCAACTAAATTGAAGTTTTATTCATTGCTAGCTGGCTTTTCATGAGGAGGTTGTATTACAGCTTAGGTCTAAGATTAAATTTGGATGATTAATATGAAGATGTTATCTTTTTATTTCATTATCTATTTGCTGTAAGAGGTAGAAGTTCTCTACTCAGCTTTTCTTGCTCTTTAGCAGAATTAGTCTTCGTACAAGTTTCCAGCTATTTTGACGGTGAAAAAGGAAAAACTGATGAGCCAGAAAATTAGTATTCTTCTGATGCTATAATTTCAAAACTGTTAGTTAAATCATATTCTCATTTACTGGAAAATGAATTTTCTGCGGTAGAACTTGTGGTGTTGTGTCTCTGTCCAGTGTCTAAGCCTTGTAAGGGATGGTTTTTAGTGTTAAAAAATTGGGCTTCCATTTCTGGCCATCTGGCAAAGGCTGATGCTTTTGGTAATTAATTTTCTTCAATAGTGAATGGGGATGTGTCAGCTGCCTAGTTCAGGTGCTGCCAGGCTGTGGTGAGGAAAGGCAGTCTTCTGTGTCTCAGGGCACAGGCAGGGCTACACTGCAGCTGGTTCTCCAGCAGATACCTTGGACCACAGCCACTAAACATTGCCAAATGTTGGCTGTTAGCTCTTGAAAGGAGCATCTGCCTGAGCTCATGTGGTACAGCCCTGCCTGGCTTCCCACATCCTGTCTAACCCAAAACACCAAACACAAGACAGGATTTTTACCCTGGAAGTACTGGTTCAGGTTTGCATGGCACATGTATCTTCCATGCATCTCAAGGGAGTTTTAACTGGTTTTGTAGCCCAACAGACTTGAGCTGCCTGGGAAGGAGGGGCTTGATATAAGGTGTTATATAATAGGCATCACAGAAGCATGGTGGGATGGCTCCTATGACTGGAGTGTTGGAATGGAAGGTTAAAGGCTCTTCAGAAAAGACAGGCCTGGCAGGTGGGGAAGTGGAGTTGCTATTTATGTTCGGGATAGGCTGGAGAGTATGGAACTCTGCCTAGGGACAGGTGAGCAGACAATAGAGAGCTTGTGGATCAGAGAGAGAGAGAGAACAGCAAGGGGAGACATTATTGTGGGGATCTGTTACAGACTGCCTTATCAAGAGGACTCTGTGGATGCAGCACTCTACAGGCAGATAGGAACAGCCTCACGCTTGCAGGCGCTTGTTCTCATGGGGGACTTCAGCCACCCTGATATCTGTTGGAGGGATGGTATGGCCCGGAACAAGCAATCCAGGAGGTTCCTTGATTATGTGGAAGACAAATTCTTTCTGCAAGTAAGAGAGGAGCCAACAAGGAGAGGTGCCATGCTTGACCTGGTGCTCACCAGCAGGGAGGGGCTGGTTGGAAATGTGATGCTCCAGGGCAGCTTTGGTTGCAGCGATCATGAGATTGTCGAATTTGAGATCCTCAGGACAGTGAGAAGAGTGTGCAGCAAGCTCACTGCCCTGGACTTCAAGAGAGCAGCCTTTGGCCTCTTCAGGAGCCTGCTTAGTAAGGTTCTGTGGGATGTAGCCCTAGAGGGCAGGGTGGCCCAAGACTGTTGGCTGATATTCGAGGATTTCCTACTACAAGCTCAGGAGTGTTGCATTCCAACTAGAAGGAAGTGCAGCAGGAGGGCCAGGAGACCTCCTTGGGTGGATAAGGAGCTGCTGAGGAAAATTCGAAGCAAAAAAGAGGCTTATAAAAGGTGGAAGCAAGGACAGGCGGCCTGGGAAGAACACAGGAATGTTGTCTGGGAAGCGAGGGACCAGGTTAGGATAGCTAAGGCCCAGTTAGAATTAAACTTGGCTAGGGATGTTAAAGGTAACAGGAAGGGATTCTATAGGTATGTAGCAA
>WYDI02027170.1:0-47351 GCA_009867235.2 Psittacus erithacus | reverse complement strand
TGTTCTCAGGCTGAAAGTTAGAAACACAGCGCTGCACCAGCCACTAAGAAGGAGAAAAAATGACTGCTACTGCTGAATCCATGACAGATGTTCTCAGGTTATTTCCACTCTTCATAAAAACCATGGAAGATGGTGTTAAGCCACCACATTTTATTTTTTTAAAAAACATTGTTTTGATGGTCATTAAAACATCTGCTGCAGACACGGAAAACCTGGATTAAATGTCAAGAAGGATTTACAGCCACACCTCCCACTTTGCTGGCATGGAATACTAAGCATCAAGCTACTGTCTGGTCTTTTGAGGACACTGGCCCATCTTTCATAGAGTAACTATACACTTCATGTGGCTCACAGAGTAAAAGCCTCACTCTTTGTAGCTTAATAAAGAGAATTTACCTAGGAGAATGGAAAATTTTAGTGACTGCCTCTCCTCCTGTTAGTATGAAATATTAATACCTGAAAAATTTACTCTGAAATACTAGCACCTTCTGACAGCTGGCCATGGAAAAGACTGTGCCCCTTCACAAGGAAGAATTGCCATCACTAGGCTCTGAGACCATGCATGCTCCTGTGCACAGCTGCTGCTCTCAGTCTCAAGTTATCCCATCTGTGCAAAGCAATAGAAATGCACAGAAGAAACACAAGTTCCACTTCCCTTCTTTAACTTCACACAGATTTATGTTACAGAGCACACAAGGACTAATGTCATTCTGCTCTTTCTTAAACCACCAGATTATGGCCAGGCCAGCTTTACACCTCCGCATTCTGTATTGAGTTCCTGTTCAAATTACCATGACTAAATCCACAAAGGAATTTAGACCTCTCAATAATTAACACAATGATGTTCAGCCAATTTGCTAAGCTGCCAATTTATTAAAGAACGAATAAAGGACCTATATGAAAAACAATCCTTAGCTTTACCAACCAACTAATTTTAACATTTTCTGCTACTTGTAGCATAGATGGTAGGGGACAGCAAAACTACTGCGAGTAAAACTTTCAGGCACTCAACCCCAGGGTAAAGAGAATGACAGCTGTCACCTCAGCTGAGTACAAAACCTCTTACTAGAAAATAAACAACAGGTAAAAGTACTGCAGAGAACTATTTTTCCTTAAATGTTCCTTCAGTCAGTTTAGCCATTTTGCTACTATAATCCACTTAACTAAAAACAGAAGCTGAAGACATAAAGCAACTGTGCAAAGCTTCGAAGGCTTTCAGCTACAGTTAGATAACACTTCAGCATTTTAGAATACAATCAAATACTGACAGAGTTTGATATTTTTCTGACTTTTTTTTCTCCCCTCCTCAAGAGACTTATCTCAAAGACAGTACCTGGTTTTCAGCAAGATACAATATTTGCATTTGGGTTTTCTACCTCTAAGAGCAACGCAGCACATAATATCATAAAAACAGCTAAAGTCAGCCAAAGATCACTGAGATAAAATTGCTTCACCAAACTCAGTCTGCCACTCACAGTTTTACACAGTCATGACAGTTACCAGTCCTTCAGGCTGCAAAAAAGGGCTACAAGCAACACAAGAATAGCAGAAAAGAGAGCTACTGCATCCATCAGCACAGGGTGCTGAAAGGAGATCCATCGTGGGATCAATATCCTAACTAAGACAATAGGCATCATGAACACCTTTATCAAAGACATTACTGAATATATCCCTGGAAAAGAATGCTATCTGGCACATCACAAGGAAAGCCTGACCATCAATTCCTGAGGTGTGGACCTGTCACACACTAGGAGCTGCCCAGAGAGCTGGCTAAGCATGCCATGCCTGAGGGCACAATGGCAATAGGGCAAATACAGCAGCTCCAAGGTCTAGAGTGTGCTTTTACCCAAGGTCTTGGAGGTGGATGAAAAACTGGATATGAGCTGTCAATGTGTGCTCACAGCCCAGAAGGCACACTGTGTCTTGGGCTGCATCAAAAAAACCCATGGCCAACAGGTCAAGGGAGGCAATTCTCCTCTACTCTGGTGAACCACCACCAGGAGTACAGTGTCCAGCTCTGGAGTCCTCAGCACAGAAAAGACATGGACATGCTGCAGTGGGTCCAGAGGAGAGCCACAAAAATGATCAGAGGGATGGAACACCTCTCCTATGAGGACACCCTGAAAGAAGTGAGGTTGTTTAGCCTGGAGAAGAAAAGACTTTGGGAAGACCTGATTGTGGCCTTTCAATACTTACAGGGGCTTAAAAGAAAGATGGGAACAAACCTTTTAGAAGGGTCTGCTGTGACAGGATAAAGGGTTATGGTTTTAAACTGAAAGAGGGTAAATTCAGACTAGATATAAGGAAAAAATTGGGGGGTTTTTTGTTTGATTTTTTTGGGGTTTTTTTTGTGGGTGTTTTTTTTTTTTTTTTTTTTCCACAATGAGGGTGATGAGCCACTGGGACAGGTTGCCCAGAGAGATGGTAGAGGCTCCATCCCTGGAAGTATTCAAGGTCAGGCTGGACAGGGCTTTAAGCAACCTGGTCTAGTTGAAGATGTGCCTGCTCACTGCAGGGAAGCTGGACTAAAAGACCTTTTAAGGTGCCTTCCAACCCAAACCATTCTACAATTCTATCTGCACCACAATCTGGCAGAACCTGAAGTGAACTTGAAGTCTCCTCATGACCACATACTTTTACCTCAAACCACACATTCCTACGCCTTCACAAAAGCTGTTTCTATAGACTGTTTCTGAAGGGATTTTTTTCTGGGATAGCAGTGACAGGCTGGTTATTCATCAAGGGTGTGAAAAGAGATCTGGCTACAAACCAACTCACGTCAACCTGTAGGATGTCACTAACCATTCCGACTTTGGGTAGTATCAGAGTTAGTTCTCCTATGATCCTTCATATCATCAAAGAGAAGGGATCTCCAGGTCATCTTGTTCATCTGCTTCCTAACAGCAAAATCAACAGTAAGCATATCATTCCTGACAGACATTTCACCAGTCTGTTTCAGAAGGCACCCAGCAAAAAAGATATCCCAACTTCTTTAGACACCCCAGTACTTCATTATTCTTTGTGCCAGTAATTTTTTCCTAGCTCTAACCAAAGTGTCCTTTCCTGTAATTTAAGCTTGAAATTTTACAGTTCAGGTGATTTAGGTATACAGAATCAAGCTCAAATTCCAAACATACTCAAAAAGTCAAAGTAGGACCACAGCTTCCCAACTGCCAGCCTTCTTTACATTGCATTGCACACAGACAGCACAACTGTAAGGACTTGTAAGGATTCAACATGGAAGTTCACACCTGCAACTGGTCAGAGCAATATCATCACTGGATGTATACAGATGGATGTTATTACATAGCAGCATGCATCATGATTTACATCATTATTTACAGTATGATGCATCACGATGATCATTCAACAAGGATGACTGGGGGGTTGGAGCACCTCCCGTATGAAGATAGGCTGAGAAAGTTGGGGCTCTTCAGCCTGGAGAAGAGAAGGCTGTGTGGAGACCTCACAGCAGCCTTCCAGTATCTGAAGGAGGCCTATAAGGATGCTAGGGAAGGACTCTTCATTAGGGACTGTAGTGACAGGACAAGGGGTAACGGGTTCAGACTTAAACAGGGGAAGGTCAGGTTAGGTATAAGGAAGAAGTTCTTTACTGTGAGGGTGGTGAGGCACTGGAATGGGCTGCCCAGGGAAGTTGTGAATGCTCCATCCCTGGTGGTGTTGAAGGCCAGGTTGTATGGAATCTTGGGTGACACGGTTTAGTGCAAGGTGTCCCTGCCCATGGCAGAGGGGTTGAAACTAGATGATTTAAGGTTCTTTCCAATCCTAACTATTCTATGATTCTAAGATTAACAGGAAGTCCCTGAAGCAGAAAACTGATACCTTCCTGTTCAAATCTCTTTATTCCTGAAGATCATAATCCCCCCAAGTCCGCACATTGATAGCTTGGAAGGAAAGAAAGACTTAGCTTCTAGGAATTTCATCAGCTTTAGCCTCCAGAGGTGAAGTTATAGCACAATGCCAACATAACCTGGTGAATACTTTGTACCCAAATTAGCCCTATGCCACTCGGAGAATGGCTCAGGAAATCAGTGCTGTGCTTTCATTTGTTTTGCCTTGTTAACAGAAGCACTTTAGTATGTAGTCATTTATCACGAACTACTTCAGCTAAGTGAAAACAAGAGCTCTGTACAGTTTTTGCTGTTTATGTTCTCTACAGTACCATTAGTTGCAGAACAGGCTATTAGTCTGAAACACTTGTCTGAGTTATATTCATGCTTTTCCTAGACAGGGAAAGACAAGTTGATGTTTGCTATGTCTGAGGCAACTGAGGATGCTACAGTTGTATTGCCAGGTAATTGCTCTACGTTGACTTATTTGCAGGCCAGAAATACTTTTTCAGCTAACAGAACTAGACCCTCCTTTAAATGGCAAGTACAGTGATGGCAAGGCAGAAGTCGTCATGGATGACATTACTTAAAGGGTTTTTAGCAATTTCCCATTTCTCCTCACTAGTACACTTTCATTACTGCTCAGAGAACGTCATTAATTAATAAAGAATTCATAACTGTAACAGTGTTTTCCACCAAAGGCTTTCTCCCTTCATAAAAAAAACTGTTCCACAAGCAAGATGGTCTACAGATGCAATTCTAAAAAACCACTTCCTGGCTATCATAATTTTTGCTAGCCAGTATGACACACAATGAAGGGGTACACACATTTTTCAAGAGATGCAGATTATACTTATGAAAATCAGGCCTTTTAAGATATCCCAATTCATATAACAGAGGCCAGTACCAATGAGGTGGGTGGAGAGAAAAATATTCTCAAACAGCAACAGAAGTGATAGATGCAACAATACAACTCCATGTACTTTGTACACTGGCTAAAGGAAGCAGCACCTTTATCGATACCGTAAACCTAAACCTATGGCAGTTGAAATTACACAGACGGCAGCTTGAAAGGCAGAAATAAAATCATCACAAGTACATTCAGGAAGATCTTAAGATACGCAAGAACTGCAAGTCAAAGGTAATCCAATTTGGAGCAGTTATGTCGTTTTATATCCCTGAAGTTTTACACTTCTTAGGTAATTTCCTCTCTGAAAAATAAATGTACTGAAAGGCGGATTTCCCTTCCTAGAAATTGTTTACTTCCTCAGAATATTAACATCCTCTGTCAAAGTCATCCACCTATTAAAAGCTAAAAAACCCTTTTTTTTCTCAAGGCTTTTCAATTTTTCAGCAGCTTAGTCTTGCTCAAAACAGAAATTCCCACCCTTAGACAAAGATCACTATAAGTAACAGTGGACTACAGAATGCACTTAAAAAACCAAAAGGATGAAGTCAGGGACTTCTGTTATGCTCTGCTTCTAAAATGGCTTGAAAGCTTTACACACATGAAAAAAGAAAATTGAGAAGTTGAAAGGTAAATTTTCTCTATTAAATTTATACATAACAGTTAATCATCCCAACATAGACAAAAAAGTTATCAAATTACAATGTTGTGCTTAAACCCATAAAAAGTAGACATATTAGACATATCTTAGCAGAATAACAAATTTAGCATCCAAAACACGTTAAGCTCCCTGCTTGGCCTTATCTTCTGCTACAAACCCACTGATTTGCAGTTTAAGCTCATGCACATTTGATTCCTATGCCAATTAAACAAATTGCTCATAAAACATTACAAACATTTAATGTTAATATTTTAGCCTTTGCATTCTGATCAGCAGGGTGAAAAGAAATGACATATGATAGACACTTCTCTGAAGACTAGAGATTGGAACCAGACTACAACAGTAGTGGGGAATCACTAACAGTTTTACATAGTACATGTACAGCTTCTGGTTATTTCTAACAATATCAGCTCACAACAGCCTTCTGGCATGAACTAGAAACACCTGAGTCAAAATTAAAGTCTAAACTGTCTCTGAATTGAGTACTTCAAACCATTTTTAATAGCACTTCAAAAAACAGAAATAGCACCGAAATATAAACAGAACTCTGTGCTTAAAACTGCTACGTGATCCATACCTAAAGAAGCCAACATATGAAATCTTTTTATGACACAATATTGAAACATTGCCGCCTTTGTAATGATATCAAGATACCTTTATTTCCTGATTCATTCTCTTCATGAAACTAAGGTGGCCCCTTACCTGGATTTAGATGGTGATATTTCAGACTCTCAGGTTTGTCTGACACAGGCTGCACAGAAAGTTAAGTATGATAAAACACCAAAACCACACTGATCTTAATTTTCCAGTCTGGTTAGCATTTGTAAGATCCCAACCTAAAATGCACAGCATAATTTGAAACGACCTTTTGAGCTGATCAGGTTTTAGAAGGCAGAACTAATTATATATCTACCAGGACATCCAAAAAATAGGATAAAATGTGTGTATATAAAGATGTAAAGCCATTTCCATTAGGAAATATACTGTAAATAAGCCTAGCAGATTCATTGAAGATCATGCCAACCTTTTGACCACAGATCTTACTGACAGTAAGATTTAAATGCCTACATGCATAATAAAAAATTAAAAATCATTATTTTGAGTGTCAGAAATAGACACAAGTGCAACGCCTTTTTCTTTTCTTTTCTTTTTTTTTTTCCCTTTTTCTTTTTTTCTTTTTCTTTTTTTTCTTTAAATCTTCCCAGCATTCGCCAAAAGGCATTTACTAGGCATTACGGACTGAACCTGAAACTAGAACAGTAAAATGCTTAGGTCATTTCAGTGACATTTTAAAAGCACAGAATTTTCCTGTAACTATTTTTAATGAATTCAGGAAGGACTTCTATCATTGCTTTCAAGGGGAGAATACAGACCAAGAAGAGCTATACCATAGAAAACTATACCACAGTCTATAATAATTTCATTTGCAAGCTTCATTCTGCTGAACTTATCTCTGCCCTCTTAGTAAAAATATTTAAACAAATTCTAAGTTCCTTGTTTAGAACATGTCTTTGGAAAGAACACTACACCTCGTTTGAAGTAAGTCACAGAAGAACAACTACCTTGAAGTCATGACCTTGCTTTTAAATATCTTATTTAGGCTAGATTCTTACAAGCCTGAACTTGAATCTTACTCTCAGCACCTGCAGCAAGAGATACTAATTTAGGATGAAGAGAAGCAAGAAATTAGATTTCACAGTTTTGCAAATCTAAGGATACAAATTGTACAATCGAATACTGTACCGACCGAAAGGGTGTAGGGGCCTCACAGTATAGTTCCAAACTTACTAAAAGCTCATTAACAAACTTACATACTTTTAGACACTGGAGAGCTAAAAAACCTTTAAGCTCTTTAAAAATGTCCTCAGTAAAAACTACCCACATGTCAACACTGGAGAAAATAAGTCAAATAACAAAAGGAGTGGCTTCTTTTAAGAAGATTTAATTTACATATATGATTAGAATGTTTGTACAATTTTAGGCATTGAATGTGAAACTCTGACAGCATTATCTGCCATTAGTTCAGAAAAACATACTTTTAATGAACATGAAGAGAACCTGTTCCTAAACATACTGGAAGATAAACTCCATAGAAGTCTAATTAAAATTTATACAACACTGAAGATTACTGTAGAGCTACACAGACTTCTGAGAGGACTACACACAAGAAAGCTTGCAATATTAATTATTCTTTTAAGCCATGCTTGAACTCAAGCCACCCTCAAACTCCAGCTCAGTTGATAATTTGAAAACCAAGTATGTGCACTGAGAAATGGACACCTACCATGAAAAATCTGCATTCCTAATACACATGTGCATATGAAGCAAAACGCACAAGATACCCCACTAACATTCTAACACAATTTGCCCCACTTACAATAATTTGGTACAAAACCAATGGATAGGAATTATAATGGAGAATTGCCAGCAAATGTACAGACAGCAGAAGGAGCAGAGAGCTCAGACTGAAAATAGCTGTTACATAGATGGCTTGGGGTACTGACTTCCGAATCAGAGAATTAAGTTCTCTTTTACATGGCCAGCTAAACTTAGCACCACAGCAACTTCTTTTATGAAATGTTACTTTTGCCTCCAAACTACTTACAGCCTGACACCTACCCCTAGAATCACAGTATTCTATTCCTAGTGGAAGACAGTTAGAGAGAATCCAATTTCTATAATGGATATTCAGATATCTACCTGAAAACATGGGCCAAACTTTAAATACTTCATCTAAGGTGCTTATGAACAGCCAAGACATGACCATTCTGGTCTGTTAAGAATAAAATGCATCGAAGAATAAAACCACAGAAGACCAATTTGTTTTCAAATCTGTAAATTGGGACTGGAATTCTTAAGTGCATGAAGACTAAAAAGCAATTAAAAACATTAAAATCTGTGGGCCCTGGCACACTGTGCATAGGTTAAAAGTCTGACTAGAATGCAAACACAATTAATCAAAAAAAAAAAAAAAACCAACCAAACAACAAAAACCAAGCAAAAAAACCACAAACCAAAAAAACCCACAAAAGACCTTGGATACTCAAGCATGTGAATTCCTCAAGGACCTGGCTCATTTTTCCTCACCTGTGCTCTCCTAAAGCAGTATGTTGTAGCTTTTCCTGAGAGGACTGATTTCTCCACAGCATTTTTTACGTCTGTTTTTATTTTTGGTTTTTTTGGTCCCCCATCAGCAATGCTACTGCTTCAGGCCTCTGTCATCACACAATTTAACTACAGAATCTGGACCTGCAGTTTTAGATAATACTTTCTGAGCTATACAAAATGTACTCCATGCAACCAGTCTAGTTTTTTTGCTCTGAAGCCATCATACCTGTCCCCGCTGCAGAACAGATGGCTCTTTTGTCTTCTCTCTGCAACAAGTGTATCTTTCTTCTCTTCCTTTCCAAACACTTCCATAAAGGTCTTCCCATCTCTTACAGTTCTCAAAACTCATCACAACTTTGGAGAGTATCCGTTCAGATTTTCCCACATACATGTCATCCATTCATAAGAAGCAGCAGCCTTTTATCATGAGAATACTTCCCAAGTTTATTGGGAAGTACAACAATGCTACTATCCACATGTTCCTCAAACTCCTTTTAAATTTTAATTTCTGTTATAGGATACCAGGAAACCACTGGTATCATGGTCAAGTAGTGGTCAAAGCTACCTGTTAAGAAATCTGATCTTCATTTTACCTTTGCAGTCATGTGTGTTCCACATTTTATGCTCAGCACTTCTGCAAAGAGAACCTGACCCCAAACCTTTCTTTACATGGTGATGATCTAATACGACTAGAAGCAAACACATGAGTTTCCCTTCTACTAGCAACTCTGATGAAGGCCTTTTTACCTGTTCATTAGGAAATAATTCATCTGGCCTTTCTCTTCTCATGGCCAGTGATACAGAGAGTGAATATGAGAACTGAAAGCGGAATGCATCTACACAGAAATAGCACAAACCTATCTACTGTTGTACTTTTTGTAACTCTCATACTGACATGTTTATTTTCATTTGTGGTTTTTACCTAAGCAGCAACTGATTTCAGAGAAATATGTTTAAGATAATTACACCATTATATATTACAAAAGTAAACAAATTCACACCTGGATTAATTTAGCGTAACATCTCCAATTATTTTTGCCTTGCTCATAAGAAAGCAATTGCCTCAAGCTGGAAGTCATCCTCCTAATGTTTCACTATAGTATGTGTTAACTAGAACAGGTGCAGACTTCCAAACGAATTTTGTAGAGTTTGCAGTCCTGGTGATAAAGCATGCCCTGAATCCGGCCTTTGCTCAAGACCACAAATCGGTCATCTGTGAATCCAATGTCACTGGCAAAAGCATGTGGACATTTAAATCTACAGCTATGCAAATAAGGAATTAAAAACCTCTCTCTTTTCACTTGTTTAAAAGTAGAATGATAATTTGCAAGGCTCAGATGACACGATTGATGTTTGTAAAGGCACCCTTATAGAAGAGGTCTGGTAAAAGACTTGAATTTGCCTGATTATCTGCATGCATGCCAAAATGAAGTCTTTGGTTTGGTCTTTATTCTACTGTCAAACTGTCAGCGTCTCGGCTCTTATACAGTTGCACTTCATTGATTATCCTCTTTTATATTTTACTTATTCAAATAAACCATTTGATTACAGCAATCACACTGAAATTATTATTTCCTCAAGATTCCTAAAAAATACAGATTTCTCCAAGAGAAAAACAGTGCTATTACCATTAATTTGATTATCTGGGAGAATGTCACTGCTTAGAGTTCCCTGTTCATTAGGAATTCACTAGAAATTAGACAAAAATCGTGTTGGCAATACTGGCTTCTGTCAGAATTTCCTCACTAGAATGTGTAAAATGCATAACTGGCTAGGAGGAGCAGTGTGAAATATATGATCAATATATTACTTAAATGACACATACTGAGTGTCTTATACTGGCATCCCTCTGGGTTGCTACTGCTTGCTTGTCTCTAAAATCCACAGTATTAGTAGAAAAAAAAAATGACAGGGTTGTAACAGAGAGAACAGTGAATTTGAGGTTCTCAAACGAACATGAAATTCTCTGACAAACAGGCATTAGTACCTTACAAATGTCATTCTACACTTGCTTGAGAATTTGGTGCCAACAATAATCTTGATTTCAGATTATGTGTATAAAAAAGGAAATATTTGGGGGTTAATAATCATGTCTTTTTTTTTTTTTTTTAAGATTATGAGAAAATGAACATTCAGAGACAGACAACATTTAAGCAACCAACTGAAATGTCTATGCCACTGCCCTATTGCACTGAATCACTACTTTTCCCATTTGGTCATTTAAAATAGTGAAAATACTGTTCATATGCTCAGAAACCTCTGCAATAACATGTAATTTCTAGTTGATGCATTTTTCAGACATCAGAATTGATCCAGATAACTGAATCATGGACAGCCTCCCCCCTTCTCATTTGCTAAAACTAAACTTCGGTGAAGTATTAGCTTTTACTTTACGAGATTAGCTGCAAACAGCCATGAAACGTTTTATTTATGTTTGCAGTTTATGTCAATCAAAAGACCAAAAAAACAATCTTAATCCTGTTATGAACTGACATTTGTACTTTTACAGGTTTTTTGGCATTGTCTTCCCTGCTTTTACACTTAATCTCATTAATTATAGTAAAAATACAAATCTGATCACTCTGCTTTCAGAGTTTACTCTGTCCTTTCTATATATATCTCTTCTGCAACTTGCATTTTAGAAATCCTTTTCTCTTTTACTTGAATTTCTTCTTGCTAAATCTAGAGACAGTTCTCCATATTTCTGCAAGAATACTCATCAGATCTCTACAGTTAGCTAATTTGTCTCTCAAATTCTTGTCTCAGATACAAACACTTTTAACTTGTTGACACAGGAACACTTGTATTTTCTGCACCTTCATCACTTACTACTGACATGATGTCTAAATAACATCTATGCCTTTTTGCAAGGTGCACACTGTGCTTTCTGTGGCTTCATATACTTGCACCTGTTCCACTGAGAGGTATGTGGCTTTTTCAGACATGATAACACTCAAGGTGCACTGTGGTGATGAAGTTTTATGTTCAGGCATACAGTTAATGAGTCCTTAGACAACATGGCAATGTGCTGAAAAGAACACTCCATGGCTGCCCTGCTCTTGACACAATTCCCTACCCCTTCTCATGCTCTGACCTACACCATTCAACCCTAAGCCTCTTCGGCAGCACAACTACCACCATTCGGTCTTGCTACAGTTGAACTGGTACCTCGCCTACTGATGCTGCTCAAATAAATAAATAAATAAATAAAATAAATCCTGAGGAACCAGACCCACTGTTTCTAAAGTGTTTCAAAAACCTCAAAGACCCTTCTAACTATTTTGACCGTCAGTCCCAAGTAATGATTTCTTATTAGCATAACTGTTGATCCTTTAAACAAATACAACTTCTACAAATCAATGCATTTTACTGTTTTTATAAGCCTCAACAGATTTGATTCTTGGCTATAAGAATAGCAGTTACTGATTCCATTTCTCGTGGATTTCCTCATGCATCCCTGCCTTTCCTTTTGGGTCGTGAAGAAACAAGAGCAGACTCACTATGCTTGTGGTGGACAAATTTAGCTAATCAGTAACTGTTGCTAAACTAGGGATAGCTTGAGCTACCCATCAAATAGTTCAGTTACACAGTGCTTTAGTATTTGTACATAAAATGCAAGACCAAAAAGAAGTAAAGCTTTCATTATTCTATCTCAGCATTATTTAGCAGCTATTTTCTGAAAAGGCTGAAAAAAAAAAAGAATAGTTTATTGTACAGTTTGATCATAGAAAAGACTGAGAGGAAGAAAAGTTGATTTTCCTGCCATCATAGTTTTTTTCCACCATTCTTTGAGGTTTGGTATTGTCAGCATCAACTCTTAAAAAATTGTACTATGTTACTCAGGTTACTTAAGAACACAGAACCACATCTGTGCTATTCAAACCCCTGATGGTGGTTGGTGAGGTTTTTAAGGATGGATGAATCAGAACACTATCTTTATTCAGTACAGAAGGAAAAAAAAGAAATAAAAATAAAACCCAATCTATTTAGGGAAAGAAGTTAGAACAGTAGAAGAAAAGGCCCCGTCTTTGGAATTTCCTGTTTTACAGCAGCATTAGCTATGATGTACCACTCTTATGGAACAATAATTCTGAACAGAAAAATACACTTAAGACTTAAAAAAACCTGAAAGTAGGAGTAGATCTAGCATGTCATCATCCAGCATGCCTTTACTGAAAGATACATGCTGCCCTTTTAAGTATTTACTTGCCTCCCTTCTCCTTCCCTACATGAAGTCTTCCATTACATCAGTGCCTTTGAAAGTCATTTTAGCTGTTGATTTAGCCCTAGAATGTTAGTAAGCTTTATAATTTCAGAAAGGTCAACTTTCTTAAAACATTTTCATGAAGAAATCACACTATTTGAAGAAAAATGAACACAGAGTACCTATGGTACAGTCATCTCTCAAATAGGAAGCTACACATTACACCCAACAGTGAAGAAGGAAAATACAAACTGACATCAAATTAAAATTACATGCTTAACATAGTACTGAAATAATTACATAGGAAAGGGTCAATATCACAGTAGTAGGACACAATACGAAAGTATCATTTATAAAATGCTGGTTTACAAACAAGCAGGAACTGCTAACTTTTATTTCTACACTTGTGCAGACAGTTTCACTGGAGCAGAAATTTCTTCCAGCGTCACATCTGATGCAATTTGCCTGTTCCACGTGCAATCTCATAACTGGTGTACTGTATTCAATACCTGATCCTTCTGATACAGAAGTGACACTCAGTAGTTCCACAGTGTAACATTATACAATGCATATGAATTTGATATCCGATTGTGTTCCTGGGGCACATAACATCTGCGTTGCTACTTACAGGTTGGTCATATATGTACGTATACAGAGAATAGTCTCACACTAGTTCTCTCCTAAGGTTATTGTGCTCCACAGACTGCATGGTTGTTTGATGCTTATCACTGCTCAAAGCTGATTATTTTAAAGAAACAACATACCAAAAAACTGTTACAAGACTTGATTTTATCTTCTTTGGTCATCCTGATTTCCTATTTCTGTTAATTTTTGTACCTACTACAACAATACTGCCTTTCAGGATTCATCTGCCTGCTTTTGCTTTGTTGGTATCCTGTTTACGAGCACAACACGTTGGCCCAGAGTCACCTTCAGAGGTCATCTGCCTAAAAAAAAAAGTACTTGAAGTGACTGTAATGTTAAAGCCTGACAGCTGATGTTTTTTACATCACTGCTGACCAAGAGAGAGCCTGACTTTGCACAACCTACAGACTTTCAAATCATGTCAAATCTCTTGGATAGAAACTGCAATTCCACTGAAACCTGAAAAACTTCTAGACTTCCAATTGGAACTTGATGTCACTCTTTCCAACAGAAAAAGCACCCAATTTGTCCTGTGTCATAAAATTGTCAAGGTCTTCTAAACTTTCTGTTTACAAGTACTTTCAGTTCATGATGAGTTGAAAAATGTCCCCCTTCCTTCATGCCCCATTTGATTTCTATATCAGTGACCCAATTCTATGCCTTTATACCTCATATCATGTGTCATTAGTTCATACTGGATATGCTCTTACTTGCTGTTTCTTACCTCTGCCTCATTCTTCCTCCACACCAGATTCTATTGCAGCACTTCCATGGCCATTACTGACAGACACCGATTTGATTTACAAATAGCTCTGAGGGGATCAGATGTTGCCAAAGAGGCACTAATGAAAGAGAGGGAAGCTGGGAATTTATATGAGAAAAAATGACAAAGGGAAAAAGCAGAGTGTAAGGGGTACAGAATATTGCTTTAAATAACAGAGACTAGCAAGATGCAACTATCAGCACCTAATGGGTGCACACTGTTTAGTGATTAGTCATAGCTAGTCTTCACTTGTTTTCTTACACATAATTCTTCAAAATGAGATTATGTCCACCTTGAACTGCAAGATCATTCACTTTCTGCATACTCCTATATCCATATTTCTTATTGTTACAACAAAAGCTATCTCTTTGTTAAAGGCTTACAAACACCTTAGACAAAATACTCACTCTGCTTGTTTATAATTTTCCTCATGATTACAGACTCAATCATAAATATTCATGTAGTACCACACTGTAAACATGCATTCCACTTCACAGAAGACAGATGAAAGCAGTTCTCCAAACAACTTATTGTGTGACCCCTACACATAAGTATAGAAAAAGAAGTTGGGGTGTGCATTCACTGAATAACAAAATCCTGGAAAGATTCAAGTAAGATGGAGCTTTTCTGATGGAGAAAATGCATAGGAGTAATCAGTTTATATACTACTGTTTCTAAATGCAATGTCTCATTTGGCGCATAGTTGCTGAACATGCTTGTCCAAATAGCTTTGCAGGATATATATACAGAAATAACACATTGGAATTTGGGTCCTAATTACAGAACACTGGTTACTAATTTAACTATAAAGATACCAGACCTCAGATTCTTGATTTCATGCCCACTCAACTGCCCAAACAAATGGCTTGTCTCAGTGTGATTTAAATCCACAAAACTGTTAAATAAGAGTTAGTCCAAAATATAATTTCATTTTCTTTGGATGCAAGGTAAATCTGAACATTTAGTGCAGTTGTCAGAATAATTTAATGTATTTCAGTATCAGCTAATTCAGAAATTGTATTCTCAGTGAGATTAGAGTTGGCAGTTAATAAATGCTACTTTTAATGCAGACGTTATTTATACCAAGGGATTGCAGTTTTATTGACCCAGGTCAAACTACAGTTTTAATCTCTGAAGCACATGTATTGTGATTAATAACTATTCATTTTGCAATGAACATCTACAGCATTAACATGCAGTCCCAACTGGCAGACCTCTCCCATTTCAATTATTCCTTTGCATTTGTCTTCAAATTTTTATTTCCTCTACCTTCTCTAGCCTACCTCAGGATCACTGAGATTGTTCAATAAAAGTTTAGCAGTTTTGTGCTATTAATGTGCTTGCGTTCCATGTGGAGTGCTCGTTTCCTTCCTTTTACTGAATGCCAAACTGAGGGACACAATGGGCGTGTTGTGCTCTGTCTAGCACAGTATGTGCAATATCTTTAAAAAGGAGGTGTGAGCTGGCTGTAATACCACTACTCTTAACAGTAGAAGTACCACAAACTATTCAACCACAGCACTGGGGCATGCTGCCCATTGAAAGCTGGTGAAAAAGCTGCATTTTATTATGACCTACATACTGCGCAGCAGCAGTTGGACAATTTAAATCTAGTTACATTGAGGCTGAACACAATGCACGAATTCCACTAATGATGAACTCGATGATGTAAGGCTTTTCAAATATACCTGCAAGTTCTCTAATATTTTATTTCACCTATGCTATCCTGACAGTAAGAGGCACAATAAAAATAAACAAACAAAAATCCTTTCTTTTTAGTAGAAAATGCGAGCAGAAGATTTTATCAACTATTGGAAACATCCTTCTGAATCAGCAACCATATGGAACATCACATTGAAATATAATGGAAAGGCAATCAGATAAATAAATTACAGCAACCACCCTAAACGAGCTCCTGGCCAAAGTCAACCTTTAAATGCAAAGTTACCTTCAGCAGCTTATTTCCTGCATGAAGTTTTGCTTAGTTTTATTTTACCAAATCAAAATAGTCCATGCAAAGGCGTACCTCTCTTACACAAGCCGAGATACACAGCAGCTTTCTTTTGTGGAAGAGTCCAGAGGTGAAAGCTCCGAAGCAAATCCGCTAATAGCAGGACGTAAGCCTGAGAAGGGGTCTTAGCCCAGCCTGCAACACCGAGCCCAGCTGAACCGCACACCTGCGTCTTAGTAGTGACTGTTTCCCAGGGTCAGCGGCACGCCAGAAGAGCAAAAAGGAAGGGCAACACCCTTCTGGATCACAGGCTTTCACTCGGAGTAGCTAGCGAGCTGCTGAGATAACACTGCAGAGAAACCTTGCCTTTACAAGACAAAACCCCGCTCCGCTACCTGACAGCAGATACGCAGCATTATCACCCTGCATTCCACCTCCCCCGACCAGCTAGCAGGAACGGCAGCCACCACCTTGTCAAAATGGCAGCCCGTAAGCACGCTAAGCCACCGCAATTACTCACTAACGTGCCCGTTTCTTCTGCTTCCTCCGACGAGATTTTTGTTTATTCTCCGATACAGCACAGCATAACATGTCACATTGTTTCCCATAAGCAAAATGGCTGGTCCTTTCAGCACTGCCGCAGACACCTCATTGGGCTCCCCCGGCTTGCCGGAGCCATGGCAACAGCCAACAGCCGCGCCGGGCCGCCACCGCGGCGGCAGGGGCGGTCCGAGCCCCGTACCGCGCCCCGCCGCACTCCGCGGCCGCACCTCGCCCGCCGCTTCCCAGAGCTGTCTGCGCCCGCAGCTGCCTTCATCCGTCCCCACGGTCCGCGCGAGGTGCGGGCGCTGCGGGAGGGCTGCAGCGGTGACCAGGTCCCGCTACGGGCAACACAAGCCGATGAGCTGCGAGTCACCGTATGAACGCGGACGGCAGAACACGCTTTGGATGCGCTACATTTAAGCACGTGAATTGTTCGACGGGGCGCAGTGGAAGCGCTCAGGGTAAACAGCCTTCTTTATTTAGGAAACAGAGATAACCATCGCACCATAGTCAGCTAGTTTTACAACAATAAAGCCCAATCCCCCCCCGGTTTACAAAAAGCCAACCCTTAACCTTATCGCAGTTGCGCCCGGTGTTTATAAACACATTTTATTGATCTTAATGGGTTAAAGGTTGTTTATTAGATGAGTTTCAAAGATTGCACATTGCAGTCACCATGCAAACCAATTTTATCCTACGTAGAATAGCAAGACTTTTCAATTAGGAGTAGAAAAAAAAGGAGACATTTCTGAACAATTTAAAACTGCTTATAAAAATTCCCACTCTTCAAACGCTGTCAGTATCTCATCTCAACTGCTTCAGAAGTCAGCTATAAAAGCTAGAAAGCGCATGCAGCACTCTTCAACCTAAAGTTCTTTGAAAATCATTAGAAACATTAAATATGTCTAACAGAGCATTCTGCATTTCACACACAAAATTTCTGAGTATTGGTTTGAGGAAGATTTTTCCACCCCTTCCTACCCACTAACAGGGATTAGCTCAGTACATGCAACAAATCATGGCATTTCCTTGTTCAGTGGCATACTTTCCTAGGGCTGCAGCAGGTTTTTCACCTCCAAGTACAGCTTGCAGACAAAGCTCTGCTGTTCCACCACTTCTAGTGGAATTTCTGCTCTCAGGGGTCCAAGGCCAGTGGTGTCTCAGTGGAGTTCCAGGCAGAGAGATAAAGTCCACTGAGGTGGACTTCACACACTTCTTCCCTCAGCATCTTTACACTGCTTCCCTTGCGTAAGCAGTAGTTTCTATGAAAGTGAGTACTACAAGAGGAATGTGTCCTGGGATGGCTCACCAGGAAACGAGTAGGTAAATTCTGCTCAGATTTCTTATGTGTCAGAGCCTAAACATTCTGGTACATTTAAATATGTGCTTCAACAGTGGCACTAATTTAGTCTTCCTTCTTCCTCTCTTGGCCTTCCATAAAAGGTGTATGGATGTCCACATCTCAAACTGCAGCGGGGGCTGGATCTGTACCTCAGGCAAAAGTACCCCCAGCTCCCATGACTCCAACACCTACTTTCTGTACCACAATTACTGTCCAAAAGCACTTTTTGATCACACACACACACAAAAAAGTCTGCTGATTTGGCGCCCCAATTCTGAAGCTTTTAGCTGGGAAACATTAAACTACTGAACTAATTATTTACACGGAAACTAAGTTTTAAAACGAAACCAGTCTGCACTACCAGAACACCATTTCACTATGTTTAGTTCATTAACTTTTTCGTTAATAAGCAACATGAAGCAGACTGTACATCCAGTCTCTTGCTTCTTAATGCATTGACAGTCACTGACTCCACAAAAAGAAAATAAAATTCTTCTTCAGTAAGTGAAGAAACAAGCAGGTTTTTCTATCATTTTATTGCACTAACCTACTATGGTTACTGTCATAATGCTCTCTACAGGCAGGACAAAACTTTTGCTTTTGAAAAAGTACAGATGATAAGTTTTTAGACAATAGATTAGAGGTTTGTAAAGGTTTCGAGATGTTTGTCCATATCTATACATATACAGGCATCTTAACACAGTGTGGAAGCACAGCATTTTCATGAAGATGTTCTTGACAGTTTGGTTTGGTGTCTTTTGTTGGTTCTGTTTCTTGTGTTTTTTTTTTCTTTTGTTTTAATAAAATAGTTTTTTGAAGACTACACCTTCATAATTCAATCTTTAGGGATCTAGAACTACAACTAATACGGGCACACTTCCATCCAGCTAAAAGTGATGAAGATTTTGCCTGCGGTATGCACATAGGACTTCATGATATACCTGTACGTGAAACCTTTCCTTCTCTGCAGTGTCATAAGTGATTAGGTGGAAGTTATAAGTGACTTAACCCAAGTGCAGATTATGGTTCCAATTCAGCAACCAATGAAAATGCAAAGCATGAAAACCTAACCTGTCTGAGATTATCTAAAAGTCAATGGAAATCCTAGAAACAGTTTCTGCTCCATGTTCTGTACAACCATAAAATTTCTCCTTGCAAAGCTCACTGAAATCATGACATCAGGGATGGGAACTGGACCCACAGTGCAGCTGCTAGAGACTGAATAACCCCTGCTAGGACCCAAGGCTAAGTTACATTGGTCTATCTTCTTGTCTAGGAAAGTTCTACAGTCAACTGAAATGGTGGCTGCTAGCCTGCTCACCTTATATAAAAATTTAAGTGTCAGGCATAGAGTTATACTAACCGTACAATAAGTATTTAAGCACTTAAAGAGAACCATTTCCCTACTGTGTTAAAACACAGCTGAAAATAGAACACATCATTTGGCATCTTTGTTCAAATCCTGCTCCCATGTTAATTCCAATGAGCTTCCTGATCTCCTTGTAGTACCTGGAGGACAGTTGCTCACATAAAAAAAACAGAGCTGAAAGAAAATCAGTACTCGCCAATCCTTCACCTGAACAATGCTGACAATATACATCTTTGAGACAGAAATAACAAGCATTATTCTCAGCCTTAGCTACAGACACTGTATCAATGTATCATTCACCATTGTCATTTAGCCCTTCCTGCTATTTTCCTTCACAGTTTCCAACTGTCTCAAACCAGCTCAACAGAATATAAAACATATTCCTCTATTAAAGCAATATTTCATTCTTGAGACTTTTTCAATCAACTCAAGAACTGCTATTTGCATTAATTAAAATTCATTGTTTTCTGAAAAATAAATCTGCATTCTAGAACTGTTTTAAAACAATGAACTACAAGAAATATTAAATGATATTGGCATTCATGAACAGGACAATATCAAAAGACCAGATCCTAGTTAATAAGTAGTTACTATAGTAAAATCAGCATTTTATTTCCTGCATTGCATTGTAATTTTTCCTAGATATATCTGACTATCCAAATAGGAAAACACCTAGTGTTCATCCATCCTGACTATCATTAACAATTACAGATCTTTCTGATCCTCATTCAATTTCTGCAATCACTTGATGGCATTTTTAAATTGAAAAGGCTCTATGAATGCAAATTGGATTGCTCTAATCACAAATAAAGCATTATCTACCAGTAAAACACACTGTAAGGTCTCTAATTTAAAAAGACAGATTATTTTTTTTTTCATAATGTTGGGACAACTTGCTTAAATGCCAAGCGGTAGGTAGACAGAATATTTGTAAGAATATCTGGAAGATTTTATCACAGGAAGTATGTCCTTTTTTTCACAACTGCCCTTTGAGATACTACTCATCACAAGTAATACATCTGCAAAATAGGATAGAAAAGATGAGAAAAGTAACTCTGATTTTCTTAAAAGCAAATATTTTAAAAGAAAACCCTGAAGCCCTTTTGTAATTAGAGATGAAAGTGTCTTAACCTAATAAGATTAGATCCCTCATGTTTTACAGTGTTAAAGATGCTGCTGAATTCCTGGAGCAATTTCCATACTATTTGCCATCCTATATTTAGTATGTTACTTTCTGATATAACTTAGTAAAAAAGAAATATTGAAAATATCACTGCCTAATCTCAAATATGAAATATCATTAAAATTACAGTAAGCTGCTTTTTAGCTGTTTGTACATATAGTTTAATTTCAGCTGCATTTTAAGTAAAGATGAGAAAGAGCCTGAAACAGAAGGAAATTGATTATTTTCCTTTTCTATTTGCTTAGTTACCAATTGGATTTATTAACATTAAGCATTAAAATACCTATATACTTGGGTTTCACTTATCCCAAGAAAATATCTCACATCTTATGATATATTGAGCAGACATTGAATCATGTGAACTATACTATAGATCAGCATAATATACAAGGTTCTCCCCAAAATGAGTGCTCATATGTTCAGTTTTAACAGAAAATAGCAAACTTGCAAAACAAAACTAATGCACGGATGAGCAAGTATCTTAAAATATCTTTGCAAACCTCAAAATATCACCAAGACATCAACTGTAATCTGAAGCAAAGCAAAAAATAAGAAACAGCAACTGAAATGCACTATGCATTTGGAGTATGCCAAGAATATTGCCAAGACAATTAATAGTTTAGCTGATCAATTTGTACTTGAAAGTTTTCCAGTCCTGATTATGTTGCATAATGACAGTTTCATTAAATACCTACATTAACTCATAGACCTAAGTAGAAACTCAGATTAAGTTCATTTAAGTTCTGAAGAATACCACAGGCCACCTAATTTCCAGCACTTGCCAAAATTCAAGTGTTTTTCTCCATTCTGAAGTAGAGATTCCTACAAGCCTGAGTTCCTGTGAACATCAAATGTCAGTCTCAACACTAATGCTTTGTCAAAATGGACAGAGGCCTGAAATGCTAACAGTGCCAGAATTTTAAGCACTTACTTAAGCAAGAAACTTGGAATTTTGCAATAAATTTCTTGCTTCCCCATTTATTGGAGAAACACACATGGCAGCATACAATATGAAGTCTTACTGCATATTCTACTCCTGTGTATAAACCTACAAATATGAGACTGATAGCTACATAACTGAATTAACTGTTTTTCCATGTTTTCCACAGGAGTAGGGCAATTAGAATTCTGAAGTGAAAATTACATTAACTTCCATAACAGGTTCCTCACATACTGCAATTTATAGAGGAAGCAAATAGACAAATACTCAGTTCTTCCCATGCATAGACACCAACAGTCAACTGCTCTCAGCTGAAAGTATGTATTTCTCAAGCATCACTGTTAGGTATTTAGGAAGATGAGCTGTCACTCAGAATCCTAAGCCTCTTCTTTCTTCTGTTTATAATATGTAAGTCCAAAACTTACAGCTTCTTCTCTATTTTTATCCTTCATTACCTTCTCCTTACCTATAACTGAAACCATATCCCTGAGCTATTTGCCGGTGTTCTGCTGAACTGCATTTTTTCACTGGCAGCATGTTCTCTTCCTTAAACCACTGATTTGAATTTACAGCTCCTTGAGAGCAGCAGCCCGAAAGGCTCAGGCCCAGCCACCCTCAATTTGGCATTCTATTGCTGTCCCTTTATTTCAGTAGTCTACTTCATATAATTTCCTATTTATAAGAAATTATATATATACTTATATTTAAGTATATTTCTTATACTCACGTTATTCCCACTACTTTTATAGACTTCTCTCTCATACTGTAGTAATTGTGACATGCATTTCTTTTCTCATATTTGAGAAACAATTCTTAACTTCTAAACTTCAATCTTCCAAATGTAGATTTATGGAATATCAATTGTGGAAATGGCAAAAAAACAATGGTAGGAGGAAGAGTTTGCTGATGGGAAAGTGGACCAGGAGCATGAATTTTCAAGTGCTGCCCACAATTCTGGACACAAATGCTTTTCAAAAGACTTTTACAACACATCAGGAGCTCCTTATCAATTGTACCTCAGGCCTGCCTGGAACCAGGGCCCAAACCAGCAGGAATCCATTCTAACTGTCCTATTTCCCTGCAACTTGAAGTATATAGAGGTAGCTGAGTCATTGCTAATAATTAGGATGGGTTTTTTTGTTTGTTTGTTTTTTGGGTTTTTTTAAAGATCAATTTGTCCATATCTATATTCCTTTTTCTCTGTAGCCTCAATCTCTTTCAGCCACCTTCATGCTTTTGTATTTTACTACCCCATGCACTACCACCCAACAAACTACAAGTCTGGTTTTTAATACACTTTTTGGACAAGTCTAATTTTGTTCAGTCTAGCATAGGAAAAACAAAAAAGAAATAAATTAACAAAATGAGACCATACCAGTCTTTTTCCAGTTCCCGCACCCCATACTTTCAACATTGCATGATGCTGAGAGCCAGATGATAACCAGTTTACTAAAAATAGAGAACACTTCCCTAGACACACAGCCATGCTTGTGGCTCTCAACTTGAAAAAGTTGTTCTTGCCTGATTAGATTGGCTTATTAAGTGATGGAAAGCTTGCTGGGCTAGTCCTATCTGCTTCTGATACTCCTCAGAGCTAATCAGAGGACATTTAAAAGTTTGCCGTTCCTTACAGATTGGAATTCACACACCTTGCATACAGGACTTTGTTCTCCTGCACAGAAAAACAATTATGCAAAACATAAGCTCAAAAGCATCAAGAAAGAAATAAAAGCCATCAGCTATGATACTTCACACCATCATTTTTTAAAAGCAGCAAGATTTGGGAAGAGCAGATGAATGAAAGCATCATTAGCAAATAGGTATGAAAAAGATAGTAAACTCATATTTTCTAAAGTTCTTTGAAGCCAGGAAGTTTTAAATATTCTCATTGTAAAGTAGGCTTACATTTTATCAATTATCTGAACTTGGAAGCCCCTCTCTGTGCCAGATGAGGTCACAAATCAATCTCAGAACACCTCTGACAAAGTATAAATACCACAGCAAAGTATGTTTAAGTCACATGAACATGTCTGGCTGGCATAACTACAATAGCAAAGTTGATAAGGTACCAACCAGCTTATCCGCAGCATTCTTTTCATGAGGAGGTCATTTCTTCTTTTGTGCTAGGAAGTGAAATAATGCCAAAGCATTCCAGTACTGCTTAAACAAATAATGGCACACCTACCTCAGCTTAGAGGTTAACAGTTTGTATTTTTTTCGTAGCTTATTTATTTTCTTTAGATTGTAACATAACACACGGGGAACTTTAGCAGATCACCTGCCAAACATATTCTTTATCCTAGGAAGTGAATCATCTTCTTGTGACAAGACTTCTAGATTCCAGCCACCTTCTAGTTTAAGCTATGATTGGTCTTCTTAACATTAACATTCACTTCCCTTTTTCATTAAGTGATTTTCTACTCTATCTTAATTTTTGAACAGTGCTAAACCAGTAGGCATAAAATTGTGAAACAGGATTATTTAAAAAAGTATTCTGCCAGCTTTCCATCAAGTACAAGTACTCCACTTACATTTTGGGAGATAATCAGAGAAACTTAAACTAGACTTAGCACTGAAGTGGGGAAAGCTGAAACATTCAAGAAGGAACGCAAGCCTTCCCCTCTATTCCTCTCTATGGTGAGGCCACACCTTCAGAACTACAGAACTATGTCCAGTTCTGCGCTTTCCTATACAAGAGAGTCATTGACACACTAGACAGTCCAGCAAAGGGCCACAAAGACGACTAAGAGGCTGGAGTGTCTCTCCTGGGTTTCTCAGGGTCTGCTTAGCCCAGGGAAAGCTTGAAGGGAGGAATCTTATGGAAGTGTTTACATACCTGAAGGGAGAGCATAAAGAAGCCTGAGGCAGGTTACTGCCAGTGGTGCCTGGTGACAGGACCACAGATGATGAGCACAAACTGAAACACAGACGAGTTTGTCTGAACATCAGAAAACACTTTTTTAATGTGAGGGCAACTTCACACTGCCACAGGTTGCCCAGAGAGGTTGTGGAGTTTCTGTCACAGATTTTCAAAAGCCACCTGGACATCGTCTTGGACAATTGGCTATAGGTGTCCCTGTTTGAGCAAGGGGGCTGGAGCAGACGATCTCCAAAGATTCCTCCAAACCTCAACCATTCTGAAATACAACAACAACAAAAGATTGCTCAAATCTTTGCTTTTTAGTTAACAGTGGTATTTATTTCTCAGGCACAAAAACTTAGGTCTTTGATTTCTCCAAATAGAACCAGACTCAGCTCAGCAGAAACATGAAAGGCAATATCAGAATCTCCAATATAGAAATGTTACTTTAAGGAAATAGCAGTGAAGAGTTTGCTCAGTATCACTTTCTGAAACAAGCTGCAGATATAGCGTGGGAAGAAAGAGCAACTGTATTCACACACAAGAGAAAAGAAAACAAGACGTTTCAAATGTATTCAAGATCTAGAAGCTCATAACACTGATGTTGTTTCCATAGTAACTAATATACCTCAAAGCAGGGATAAAACAGGGCGAGGATTTTAAAGGACAGTACCATGTAGATATTAAAAACAGATAGTACAAACTGATGATCTAAGGTTTGGACTGATGAACTTCCAGTTTATAGCGAGAAATATCACCTATTTAAGAGTCAAGATCCAGTGAAACTATCTCTTACAAAATAAGAGTGAAAGAGTAACAACAGCACAGTAAAACACACCAGGTACTTGACAGCCTATCTCCTAACTCTTTAGCAGGCTAAACCAAGATGAACAGTTCACTACCGGTTAATGCAGTTATGCCTCTGAACTCACCACTCACTGTGAAAAGTGGTGTCCAAGGTTATCTCCCTCCTTGGTCAGAATAAATGACCTAAGTGTCCCCAAGGAAAGATAGGATACAGTAAAGAAGCAGCAGCATGCATTGCACTAAGCTGAAGCAGATTCAATTGGTTTGCAATACTTTCATTTTAATATTTATTTTCTAGACAGCTGAGAGTTGAGATAATTGGCCTTTTCATAAAAAAATACAGGCAAAGGAGCAAATTCATACTTATTGACATTAGAAGACAAAGGAAGACAGTATTAATTCTAGAATAACATTTAGCATTGAAAAAATGCTTGGTATAGAAAAGTTGGAACTATAATTCTGCTGGATCAAGGTCTTAATTGGTCTCATTCACAGTAAACAGTGATAAGCATGTGACCCCTAACTGTTCCAATATCCAGTTGAACCCTTCACCCTGAAAAACTAGGCCCCTGTATACAGTTCTCATATTTGTCAACATTTCTGAGGAATGAAACAATGTAAGCTTGTAATTTAAGTGCTGCTCAGACTCAATAAATGGCTTCTGAAAAGACAGAAAAAAAGTTGTGAACTGTAGATTTCTGTACTACATCAGGCTACATATGATGCACAGTACAACTTCAGATTTTTCAACTGCATAAAAGTTACTTGGAAGGCAGAATCCATTTCCAAGTTATTTGGACGCTTAGTACAGCTCTCTGCACCCAGTTTCACCCTCACACACAGCAAGGGACATGGCCAAAGGAATTTAGAATCACAAGTGCCAGACTTCTCCCCTTTGCAACTGCTTTTTTCAAGAATAGGACTGCAAAGACATTCTTGCTTATCATGAAAAGGAAACGTCATGGAAAGATCAGTTTGAAGCTAAGTTTCAGAAGGGTGTTAACACCACTTTTGGGACCCTCAGAGCTACCCAGTTAACATCTACAAAGTGAAATAAGTTCGGCATACTATTTTCAAATACTTGGTTTGGTGTAAAAGTAATTTTCAAGTGTTGTGCTAAAAATCAACAGGGGAAGTCAACATCTACCCAGGACCACTTCAGTTGATTTGTTCATCTAGAATTTCTTTCAAGTACCTTTTTCTTTTAGAAATCAGTGCCCTAACTTTCACACAAGAAGCAGAATACCTGAAACCAAAATCTACATCAGTTTCCCAGCTGATATAATTCAGTCCTCAAATTATGCAGAAAATCCTGGCACTGGGATGCTAATTTTACTTATGTCACTAGAACAAAATAAGGAAAAGCATGATGTTTTTTTCTTTTTTTTCCCACAGTGGAGAAAAGGATGTGGGTGGGGAATAATATCATTGACAGTAATTATTTGTAGCAAAGGTCAGGGTTACCTTTTACCAACTACATAAAGCAGCTGATTATCTGTCACATCTCTGGAGTAGTCACGAAACCCTCAGTGATTAAAGGACAAGCAGGCCTTGGCAAGCAATCAGACTTAGCAATGCTCAGCAACACAGCACAGCAGATGTCTTTTTAAAGTAGGTAAATTGTAAGTCATTAGGCAGCATTACAGTAGATATATGCAATGATAAAAAAAATTTCTCCAAAGACAATTAAGTACCTCATAGGTGACTTGGCAGTGTGATCTCTGCATTTGAAGAACTAAAAAAGAGCACCTACATCACAAGATTGCAACTCAGGTTTGAACTCTCTCAGAAAGTCTTCAGTTTCTACAGGACATGTATTTAATTTTTCTGACACAATAAACCTCTTTTGAACAAAAAACTGCATATAGAAATTATTAGACAGGTAGCTGTGACAAAATAGCTGGAAAACAGAGAACCTACTGTGTAGTTTTAAAAACTACAGTACCTCAAAAATCTGGGAATGCTTGCCAGAGTCTCAGGAAACACCCCTTTAAGAGATGAAAGCTGTCATACCATATTATAAGTATTACTGTAGCTAAAAAACCCAAATTGAGATGATACATCTTGTTTGATAACTGATTTGTTATCAGGACACTCAGTGTTTCAAGGGAAAAAATGAAGTTATTTAGTACGTCCCTTGAGAAGTTTGTTTTGCATTAAGTTAAATGAAAATTCCACCCCTAAGATCCACTCACTGACTTTTCCAGATAGTGGAATTTAGGCAGCTTAGCTCCAAATAGCACTGCCTTCAATCTGAATCTCACAATCATGAGAATGGAAGAAATCTATATGCCCATGCGCCCATACTTAACAGGTTAGCTTTTTCTAACAAAATCCTTAAGTGAAACAGTGTAAGAAATTAAGCAGGATTTCTTTTTATGTAACTTTTCACATACATATTATAATAACTGCAAAACAAGCTTTTTTTTCAGATTTTTAGTCAATTATTAAGATACTGCAGAAAGATTGTGTATAGACTTAATTTTGTTTTGCAGCATAAAGAGTTAATTTTCTAGGCAGTTCTGCAGCTGTACATTTAAACTCTATTGGCTCCAGTTTTTGCCTACACATACATTCATACTCAGACATTCATGGGATACTGCAGTGAAGAATCCTGACACCACCACTCTTGATGCTGAGGAGTGGTGTGTCCAGAGGCTCCTAACAGCCATCTGGGCTTCTCCCTTCTCTGAAGTTCATGCCAAAGAAGCAGTTCTGGGCAAATTCTTGGGCTTTAGGGTCATATTTCTAAACATTTATTTTGCCAGGGAAAAATCAAAGACTTGGCTTTCATTATGCCTCCAGATAGTGAAGATAGTTTTGATTCGTAAGACTTGAGGCTAGCAAAACAGTGAGAAAAATAATTATGCAGGCTAGTAGTCCTGGTGCATAATGGTTATCAGCTTTCCTGCCTTTCCTGCCCATGTACACTGTGTAATTGTGCTGTCCAAGCTTCATAAAGCACGCTGAACTCTGGTGCCTGTTTTTGCACAAGTTTGGAAGCAGTAGCTTGCAAAATGATACTCCTGAAAAGAAACATGATTTTTCTTAGTTCTCCTCAGCAGAGACTCGAAGAGATCTGTGAATCAATTCACAAGCATTCTTAAGTTAAAACCTCAATGACTTCTACAAGCAAACTGGAAAAAATATGCTAATTTTAATTTATAACTAATGACTTTTGGCTACAGTATTTTCATTGCTTATTGGAACCTACAGCACTCTCATGCTTATTAAGTAGAGTAACTACTTCTAATTCCAGTGTAACAATGTTAAAGCTAAACAGGCAGAAAGGTTAAGAAATCTTTCTGCCTCTGACTGTAGGACAGTAGCCCAGCATACGTTACTGTTTTGTGACAGGCCTGTAACTTTACCCACGAAAATACGAAATTGGCAATGAGTTGTCCAGTTTCTTCCTGAACAAGCAGGAAATTATCACACCTCCTCTTCACAGGGCGTCACAGAACAGGACCAGGAAGATTAAAATCTTGGTATCCTTTCTGAATAGCTTATTTTTCATTCAGGAACTAAAAGCTGTCTCAGTGCCAAAAACAGAAAAGCTTGACTTTAAATTTTATGGCAAGAGACGACAATCAGGATGAAGGTACAAGGTTTCTATAATGTCTCTTAAATTGCAAAGCCAGCTGTTAAGAATGCAATTCACCAGAGCCAGGCTAAACATAGCACTACTTAATTTGTCAGTCCTAAGGGTTTCACTAGAAGTGAAAATGTATGTACGTACCTACAACGTACTTATATCTTAAGATCTTTTTCAGACTAGGTATCAGTGTCTGAGGCACAATTTTAACATGCATTCAGCCTGTTTTTGTAGCTGGCTAGCATTAATACAGTGCAAGATTTCCAGAGCTAGAGATTTTCAGTAACTTCAAAATACATGAAACTGAAAAAATAATTGGACAACATTAGCACAATATAGAAGCACTTCAAAGATAACAAATACTACCACTTTTGAGGCAGGTAAGCAAGCATAAAGCAGGAATGTGCCCTAAATCTTATGGGTCAGTGACTGACATATGAAGAAATCTTGGCTTCCTGCATCTTTCACCATTTTTCTGTCAAGCTCCCCAGACAGCTGCTGCAATCTGACGTTACACCACTGCCAACCTTAGGTCCCTCCACTGGCCCACATGATGAGAGATATGTGACTTGGACTATTACCTCTTTTAGTCAGCAGACGTCTCCATCCCGGCCAAGGCCTGAAGCAACAGACCCAATTGCTTGCCCCTAAAGCCATCACTGCTTCCAATGGCAGCTCTTCACATTTTAATGTGAAAACATACAGCCAATAAACCTGACTAAAGTGACAGGGGAAATCTTATTGCATTTTAGTCTGGAGGAAAATTCCAAGTATTTGCTTTTAATTATTTATTATCAGAAAGATTAATGACTTTGTTTTTCCTTCTCCTCACAGTGGTGTATTTTTTTAAACAGAGAAACTTTGAATACACTTTTACAAGTACCAAGTCTTTAAGTTGGGTTTGATTGTGGGCTGGTTTTTGTTTGTTTGGTGTTTTTGTTTGTTTGTTTTCATTTTTCTCCATTGGCCAAGATCAAAACTGAAAATTTGTTCAAGATTGAAATGAAGCAAGACTTTAGAATTTTGAAAATGTGTGACTAAGCAGAACTATTTTCAGTATACTTCTCCAAATTGAGACAGTTCAGTCTCCCAGTTTAGATCAGATAGCCAGTTTGCATATATACAGTTAACTGTATGTTGCGCTCCCAGTTCCCATTCCAGCGTGCAAGTCCTCAAACTACCAGATTCTGACTGTAAATTCAAGGACACAGAAGGAAAAAAGGGCATACTATCTCTCTCTAACCCTAGCGGACACAGAAAACAGGAACCATTTATTTTCTCCACTCCTTCTCAGCATTCCAGAAGGGGAAGGAAAAAGGTGTCGTACAGTCACTGCTCACCTTGAATTTGGCAGCAGGCTGCAAACCCGGATACTGGCTCTTTTGTTAATGGCAGCAACAAAGCACATGGCAGTACTCCATCACAATGCCACTTTTTCAATGCAAAGACACAAGTAATCACCAAGTTAAGAGTAGGTCAGTTTTAGGACTCGAACTACAGCTGTATGGTTCCAGATCATTACAGTCACGTGTTCTACCCAGATTTATTCATCTCCTTCCACTTATTGAATGCTGCTCTATCAAACTGGTCCAAGCCAGGCTAGATCATCTGGTTTATGTCCATTTACAGAACAGTAATGGTGACACACAAGGCCTGTAAGCTTATCTTATTTCTCTGAGTTTACATAGAATTTATTTGAAAATTAAAATATCTAGTTACAACTATTTGAAACAAGCTCTAACAACTCAGGAAAAAAATAAAACACTGTTCTGCTTTTAAAAACCATCTTGTAACCTTGTTGGTACTGAGGGGTTATGACTTTGTCAGAATAAAAAGGTAGCGGTAGAAGCTGAACTTTCCCCCATCATCTAGTACTCCCAATTCGAACCACCTAATATATGACTGAAGAAAAACAAGACTTCATTATTAGTGCCATGAAGAATGACGGAAACAAATCTACATGTACAAACAAAATTCAAGGAGAAGGAAAATGTTATTGCCTATGGAATGACTCAGAGGTTTTGATTGAAGACAAATTTCAGACTCCTGTTTACATGTTGCTTCTTGCCAGACAATTTACTTTTAAGAACTGTGGTATCAAGAAAATAAGTTGCAGTGAATCAGTCTCAAGAAAACACAAAAACCAAATTTCAATTTCATCCATTTTTCAGTATATTTTCATAGCCTGGAATGAAAAACACATTCCACAGACAACTATTTTCTGTGCTTCTGCACTAGAAGTTCACTTCAGCTAAATAGCAGAACAGCGTATTTTAACAAGTATTTGAAATATACTTTGAGGTACACTTGAGGTTTTTGTTCTAACTGTAATCATGGAGTCCCCAAAGCACATGCACGTGAATCAATTCTTTTTATTAAAAAAAAAAAAAAAAGAATATGAAAAGCATGATTCATGGCATAGAGAAGACTCTCAAAAGTGATAGTATGGTGATGATTTTCTTTTCCCTATGAGAGAAGTGATTTCCAAGAGCATGTGGGAGGTAGATGTTTGCTGTATGAAACTGAGAATTTCTTGTTCAGGTTTAGAATTTAGGCAGAAGTTAGAAACTTTAGGGGAACAAAAAAGATCATTCCAAAGCTGTGCATTGCCATCAAGTCTTTAAGTCTTCCTACATAAATAAAGATTCAAAGCAGCAAAGTTTAAAGGGTACCTTGTTAATTAATCTCACAGGCTTGGTTTGGCTTTTTTAATTTTTTGCTTCTGTTTTCTAAAGCTTTTCATTAAATCCCTTGAGTTCCAGCCATTTATCTCATGATTAATAATAAAATTATCAAAGTGCCAGGAAACCTCAGGACAACATTTTGCAATGGCTAAATTTTAAACACTACTTTCACTACTTCATAGACATTTATTTCCCGAAGAAGCTACAGTTACTAAATGAACAGGTGAACATACCTGCCTCACTATAAAGTAATACATGAAAAAAATCGAGTGATGTGGAAGAGGCCATGGTTTTCAAGATTTTTCTCCATTCTTTTATATTTTACTTTACATTTTATATACCCTTATTAATGAGAACTGGTAGCAAAAATAGCTGAAGTGAGACAGAAGTTACACTGAGCAATATCTGATGTATGTATTAAAATAAAGTCCAAGACCTTATGCATTATAGATGTTGTAATAAGGCATGAAGATTTGCATTCCAAGAGTATTGTAAGTGTGACCTCTGTTTAACTACAGTAGCTGTGTGAACTTTTATAGGTCATAATAATAGCTTTCAATTGTAATTAGCAGCTACAATTTAATTACTGATAACAACTCTGAACAGAGCAGTTACTCTGATTCTGGACAGTTAATACCCTTCAAAGCAATACTAGGTGGGTATATGTGTATTCCCAGGCTCCAAATAAAACTCAGTTTAGCGTTCCATACTGACACAAGATAAGTTTCCAAATGCAGAGACCTTACACTTATCTCCTGTGCAGTAATTGAAAACCTGTCTACAAGACAGTTTACTATTTTTGACAACTGCACATTTACTGGGACTTTGACTACTACCCTGAAGCATGTAAATTGTTAAGGATAAAGCTGCATCAAAATTGTTTATTGTCTATGGATTAGGCCACATCCTGTCACATCGGACTAGGCAAATGACAGGAGAAAGATCATATACCAAACAAAATGACCCCGGCACAAAATATATGTAGCATGAATAGTCATTCCGTACAAAATGTATGTACTGTGAATACAGTCATTCCGTTGCTACTCTTTCATATTCTACCAATAACATGATTGTGCCCTAGGCTCCATGAGCAGGACCTCGGTGACAAAGCCCGCCTATAAGTATCTGCTTTGAGACCTTGAAGATTTACACTGTAATAATGTATACAATTTGAGAACTGCTAAGAGTCAAAAAATTGTAGTAACACAGCACCTAGCTGTCCTTCTAACACTTCCAGCGAGAGCTGGAAAATATTCAGAGCTAGTTTCCTGGCTTAAGGACTCCAAGAGGCATTTAGGCATTCTACAATGAAGGAATGAAGTTTGAGTGATGATGTATATAGCCTCCTCATTCCTCACAAGGATTTCTGAATCTACTACTGTAGTCCTTGAACAAAAAGAAAGCTCTGTTGTTTAGAAGGCTAAATGACAGCAGCATGAAATTTATTGATAAACATAAGGAATATTCAAGGAAGCTAAAATCTGCCAAATAAAGCACCAAGCTTTTCTGAATAATTTATTTTCTTATAACTTACTGTAGCTTGCCCCATACTGATGTTCTTCTAGAACACTAGCTGTTTGAAAAAAGCATCCATTCATTACTACCTACATCCCAAGGCACACAGGTCCATTACATCAGCTGAGCTAAAGGATGACTGATGTCAAACGCTCAGACTCCAGTGAATAGCTACTTCTTTAAAGATTTTCCTACCTTTTCCTCTTGAAATTCCTCTGCAGTCAGAACTTATTTTCAAAACTTTATAACACTTTTGCTGCCAGAATCTGAAATATTCAAAAACACTAAGGCAGTTTGTGTTGATTAGATGACCATAAGAACAGCACATCAAATGTATGGGCTCATCTTTGATATTTGGAACACTACAAATAGAAATCATAGTCATAAGTGTAGTTTTTCTGATTGGTCATTGGTGATGTCACCTGTTCAGCAAGTTACATAATCACATACTGTACATTCCAAACAAATGAGCAGACTCCCAGTCTTTTAGATGAAAAGTTTTAATTTGACACTTTGTCAATGATCTGGCATTCATTGAAGGTCTATAAACAAAGTGATATGTACATTTTTAAGACTCATCAGCTTAATTTATATATAGTCTGTGGAAAGACTGGATTGCTAAGAGAATACTTTAGAACAGCACAGAAAAACAACTCAGCCTCTTCTACTGTGAGGGCTCCCACCTACAGGAGATGCCAGAATTAGCACTAACATTTGGTTAAGTGGTAGGTAGGAGCCCTGACTGGGTAAGTAGCTAGATCGGTGTATAGCAAACTATGATGAGAAGTCAGCGTTTGATGTGCTCAACTCAAAAGGACCTATTCTGAATTTCTGCAAAAGCCTTGCACTAGTTTTAGTACCTTCAAGTTTCACACATTTCAGAGTTGCGTGAACTGATGTTATCATTATCTTTGCAAAATTCCTCTGAGCACCATTTCAGCAAGAGAAATCAGTGTCTCCTTTTACACTCGCCTGTAAGTTTTCCAGTTACTGTAAAAGGGTACCATCATAATTGCCTTTCATAATTTTGCACTGATTTACATATCATTATAAGAATGTTCAGACTATATCTGAATAGCTGATGATGCAGTTAAGATCCCTCCTGCCAGTTATTAGAAGCTATTGAAGAGTCTCTGCTCTCCTTAATGACATCTTCTTACAGTGAATTGATGGTCAAACATAAATTGAAGTGCAGAAAAACACTTTAAAAAGAAGCTTAGCCAAAATAAAGTCTTTTCATAGTACTTCATCTGTTTTAACACAAATTTAGTTCCATCCTAATAAACTGTCTATAAATTTATATTCTCACACTTACATTTTTAGCATTTTGAATCTTGCAGCAAATGCAGATATATAACCAGATAGCTCACAAATCTGACAAATCTTGCCTGTTGGTTTGGGTTGGTTTTTTGGGTTTTTTTGGTGGGGGACAAAATAGGATGGGGTGGTCTTCAGGGCAGCAACCTGAAGAACTGATAACAGCATACTAACCTTTTCCCAGGTATGTCAACTTAAACTAAACTAACAATATTCAGCCAAAGAGACAGTATTCCTACAATCTTGAAAGCCATTTACCTGCTTTAAAAGAGTTATCCAGATCTCAGTGAACCAATTCTAATTTTTCCCTTTACAAATAAATTTGTCAAGTCTGTTCTCTCTCAGGGGAGCTCTGCTATCCTTGAAAGCACTAGTGCTTCTCTTGCCCACACTATATATGGTCTGTGGACAGAAGTCAGAATACTGGTGGTATTTTTGGTCACATCTGTATCGGATCTGTCTCACTTATTTTTAAGTGTTCTAAAAAATGAAGAGCACAGACTTTTTTTATTTCGCACACAGCCTTATTATGACACTTTCCAATGATTTCTTTTTAAAAATCAGATTATCATCCTATTCTAGTTGGTTGTATAAGGTAAGACAAAGCACAGCATGGCAACTTCTTGCACTGCTGTTAATTTTAACCATCATTATCAGTTACAAGCTGCCATTCATGTTAATCAAGGGATTCCATTATTATTATCATCAGGTTAAGAGAATGAGATCATTAGCACCAGTCACGCTATAAAAAGCTGTGGCATAACTGAAAGCTGATGCAATCCTAAAACATAGTTAGACGTAAGTTTGCCTTTTTCCAAACAGATAATTTAATTATCTCAAATAACATTACATACACACTTGAAACAGTTACCGTTCCATTAAAAAAATCTGGATTATTAATACAATTAAAAGCATTCAGTGGGTATCCAGCATTCATAATGGTAATGTTCTAAATGTGGGAATTATGAAAAATACTTATAAAAATAATATAATAAAGTTCTGTTTCTACTCTGGATCATTTCCACCACATTTTACCAGTACATTTGTTTTCTGCATTTCCAGGTCTTTTGCTGTAATGAGATTGAAAGCTACAGTTGTGGGTAAACTTACTTGCATGATCACAGAAAACATCCTATACATCAAATATCATTTCAGCTCCTATCTGTGCAAAATCATTGCCTTTAGCCAGTGCAAGCTTTTACCCTTTTTCTCAAGAGTGTATGCCAAGATGTACAATTTAAAGTAGTGGGTTTGGCCTAGGTATTGCTGCAGTTAAATACACCAATTGATTTAAGATGCAGACAAAAATTCACTCCGTCTTAACAATTGTAGCTCAAGAACAACTGTTAATTAGGAAAATATTTAATCTGTATAAGAATTGCATATAAAGTCTGTTGCAAAAAAAATACTGTCGCACTGTAGTGTATGAATACATGACTATCTGAAAGAATGCAATCTAAATGCATTATTAAAGCAATATGACATGGACTGAAACATCACAAAAACAGATTAATTTAATCACTTCAAACTGGTGAATGAATTTGGATTTGTATGTTTCATCCCTTGCCTGCTCCTTAAGGAATCACCACCTCATTTTTGTGAGAGCATACACACTCTCAGTGAGCAGAAAATGAACATTAAACTTGAGCTCTAATTTGATTCTTCTCTTTAAAGCAATTAACTCACTTTCTTGCTCCCCTGTTCCTCTCAAGAGATAGGATCCAAGACTCAACAGAAGACAAATACATTTAGATATAGGAAATTACAGAGAATTTGAACTATAATTTTTGTTTGCTAGTTTTGTTTATTTGTTTGTTTTGTTTTAGCTAGTACAGCAGCTATTAAGGGTCAGAACACTAAGATGCCACAAAGCTTTTGCTATTAAGATTTCTAGCACACCAAATAGTTTTATGAAGCATCATTAATATATAGCATTTCTCCTACATGCACTTTACCTTTCTGTGTTTCAGGGAACAGAGTATGTTTGGAAGAGACTAGCAAAACAAAATCTTTGATCTTTGAACAACTTTCAGCGTAAAGGTAAGTCACCTCTCACTGATTATTTCAACCCAGCCAGTCTTACTGAAAGTTAAAAAAATACATGTAAAACATGACTAGAAAAAATGTAAAGCTTGTAGCTAAACTTAGCCCTGCCTAACAGGAATTCCTCTCGGAAATATTCTGTATTGCTAGTGTTAAGTAATAAAGCAACAATGTGTCCCCTGCCATGAGAAGAAAGCTCCATCTTCTACAGACATGCGGTAACAGAATTCCCAGAATTATGATTACTGATGCAGGCAGGCACACCGGTATAATCCATCACAAAGATGTCTACTTACGATTTTTCATTAACACATTTTATTGGCAAAAGCCATAAAAAGTAGAAGAGCTTTTCCTCAGCTGGAAACTACCCTGACCATGGTAGTCACTCATATAACTGAATTACTGAAGTCATAGTTTATGACAGGTAGCTATAACAAAAGATCATCATCAGTCATGGCCAAGACTCCTTTGCCTATGGCTTCATATGGTAAACCAGAACACTGACATAGCAGGTGTTCAGACAGTTTTCTCAGTCAAGATGGATCACTGTGGCTCCCCTCCAATCACACTGACAAATTTACAACTTCATTATGAAGCATTTTCTAGTCAAATGCAGCTGCTATTTCGAAGTTAATCTTATCTCAGAGGTACATTTGCAAACAAGCTCCTGCCCTCAGCAAGCTTCCAGAGCAGAGAGATACACATGGAAATTGAACAACCCTGAAGTCTTTCAGTAATCACAACCACCCAATGACATTATACCATTCAAACCGTATTTTTTAAATCATAGACATATTTCAGAACACTTAAATACAAATATTAAGTGCACTAAGATGCGTTTGATTATGCTTAAGTCAGATGAACACAGAGAGTGCCTATTTTGCCTTGTGTGTTCCACCAAGATATTTGGACGTCTGAGTTAAGACAGATATCCTTTATACCTAGTGGAGTTAACATCAATTGAGGGAATACAGCATGTATAGAGAAATATTCAGCAAATTTGTTGGAATGAAATGTAACTGTGTCGGTCCAAAAGGTCCATAACCATGTCAGATCTTTTGACAGATATGCCAGCTTCTTTTCACTTTCCACTTTTTTATTTTGACTATGCAAAGTGCGCTGCATTTTCATATGATAAATATTTAGTGAGTAACTGACAACTAGTATTTGATAGCTTATTAAAAATTCTTATCTATGTTAATCTGCATTCCTTAAACACAAAGACAGCTTTTCTATGGAGTATAGCACTATGCTGGGCAAATCAGCATTCCTAGCTGAGCAACTCATTCCTATCATTCTCAGAACCACAGCTTTTATAGAAGCAGTTCCAAGAATGAAGGCAAATGCATGCCAGGTTTCACAGCAGGTAGTCACTGACATGGTAACAACTCCACTTCTCTGCTCCTGATCTTAAAAACACCACCCACATCTGAAAACCTACGTGTATTTCTAGGCGTGATTACCTCAGTGATAATGTGAGAAATCCAAGAGTTATTTTGAATAACAGAAGATGAAGCTGACTGCATTTTTCAGAAGGCCAAATTGCATTGTCATTTCAGCTTTAATAGGTATTAAATCTTAATTCTCTTTGCTTAGTTATTGGATACAATACATAACATTCACTTCTGCCAAAACAGTGAATTACCAAAATAGGTGTGCTGCTGTATTGATGTATTTTATCCCGAAATCTGTTAGGCTCATCTGTAAGGTTTTATGTAGTGATATAAGGTTTCAGTTTGCTTTTAGGTTTTATACAATGTAATCTCAAAAAGGACATCAAAATTACAGTCTCTATCTTGAAAGTTATTAGAAAAGAATGCACTGTAACTGCCTATCAGCTCTACCATAACCAAATATACCTAATATTCTTGCGAACAGTATTTGACATCAGTTTACTAGCTGCAATTTTTCAATATTTAAAGGAACTTTAATTGCATTTTTTATTCCACTTGGACTTTTGTTCTACTCTTGGTTCTTAATATGCTGAAATCATTTAGATGTTAGCCACATGCTAAAAAGAGCACACACCACACAGACATTAGTCACCTACTGTATCTGGTTCAATGTACTCCTTACTGTAGAAAACGTTAAGATTAGCAATACATGTTATTTTTCACCATTTACTTTGCTCATGTGGGTGAAAATGTTCTCTTCTAGATTGAAAGTTGTGAGCTAAGAGACTCAGCCAAAACTTGTATAAAAGCTTGCTTTATATATTTTGCCCATAGGTAGCTAGACATAAGCATTGCAATCTTGCTGACTCTAAAGACCACCACAGTTCAGGACTCTGCCATGAGAACACAGATTCACGAAATGCAAAAGTATCCACATCCTAGACCCCATACTAGAAAACATAATAATGGTTTTCACTATGACAATGTGTCCTGATTTTGGCTGGGCTAGAGTTTATAAACTTCCTCATATCTGGTACAGTGCTATGCTTTGCATTTTATATGAAAACAAGGTTGATAATACACTGATGTTTTAGTTGCTGCTAGGTAGCGCTTACCCTAAATTAAGGACTTACCAGTTTCCCATGCTCTGTCAGTGAGATGCTGCACAAGAAGACAGGAGGGAGCACAGCCAGGACAGCTGGCCCAAGCTAGCCAAAGGGATATTCCGTACCACAGAGTATCATGCTTAGTATAGAAAATGGGAAGTTGGTGGAGAAGCCACTGATCACTGCTTGGGAGCTGGCTGGGCATCAGACAGTGGGTGGTGAGCAATTGTATTGTGCATCAGTTTTGTTTCCTGAATTTTATTCCTCTTTTTTTCCCATTATTATTATTATTTTAATTATTTAGTTATACTCAACATGCAGGTTTACCTTCTTCCATGTCTCCTCCCTATCCTATCGGGGTGGAGAGACTGAATGAGCAGCTATGTGGTACTTATTTGCTGTCTGGGGTTAAACCATGACAGAGTAGATGAAAAATCATCTGCATTACAGCATAGGCATTGCTGTTCATAAAAAATGAAGACAGTTATCAGATTTAAGCAGGGGTTTCATCATCATAAAGATGAAACCTGCATCATGGGGATAAAATTGTCAGCTAAGTCTACAAGACAAAACGCTGCACTGTAAGTACTTAAGACATTAAAGATAACTTTTGTAAATGACTGTTAAAGTACTTAACATAAGAGGAATGGCTTTGAAAAATATTAAGTCTAACCTGGATAAGTGTATGATTGCAGAGAATATAGCTAGTGAAAGCACAGAAGTTGAAAGATATCCCACTGTCCTTTCCCCTTGTCTTTTAAGTGGTAAGTGAAAGAATGATAAAGCAATAGGCACAAACCAAGACACAGGAAAGTCCATGTAAACATAACAAAACTTTACTGTGATTGAATGCTGGAGGTGTTTGTGTAATTTCTAACCCTGGAGATGCTCAAAATCTGTCTGAATGTGATTCTGAGCCGCTTACTTTAGCTCAATCTGCTTTGGACAGGGTGGATTTGACTAGGCAGCCTCCAGAGACACTTTTAAAAATCAGTTCTGTTGCAATCCTGTGATTCTTGAGGTTGGGTTACTGGAGCACAGGCAGAAAACCAACAGAAGTTATTCTGGTATTTGCTGTACTTACCAAGTTGTAGGGAATGTCCAAGGCCCTGGAAAGCCATGAATGACTGGTATCCCAACAACTGCCATAGTCTCAATAGACTGCCATTTTGCAAGGGCTAGCAAGAGCACAGACAATGTCTGATAAAAAGCAGAGTGACTACATGTTGACAGTAAAAAAATTCCTCATTTCCTTTAAGGAGCAATCAACCAAGCAAGTCCAGCCAGTCAATAATAAAGTTCATAACCTATATCTTATGGAGAAAAAAGAAATAAACAAATAGGACCTATCAAACTCTCAGGAAGCATTCATGATTTTCCAAAACATAGAAATCATGGTCCATTATTTAGTATTAAGCATTCTAGGACAACTGCTTTGAGGTGCAGGGGTGAGAAATGCCCTTGTATTTAAAGAAGCAGAAAGCAGTTTAACCAAACTAATAAACAAAAATAAAAACTCAATTTACTATGTTTGTTACAAATGTTTGCAATCTGCAGCTGGTTTAGTTGCCAAAGCAAGCATATATTCCACAGAAGTAATCTAGAAAAAGTAAGAGTTCCTTTAATATTCTACACCCAGATTTCCCTCTATGTAACCAGTTAATACAGTATTAAATAGCAAACTCTGCTTCCTTGAAGCTAACACAGTTTATACTTCTATTTTTATTTGCTTTATTCATTTACTCTGTTTATTTATTTTTATTAGACAGAAAATCAAAGATAGGCCTCTTTTAGAGAACTAAATGTTTGTTAAGACTGACTATAGGTTGCATTCAGGGGAAGTTTCAGACAGTGATTCTCTCCACTTTCTCCTAAGCCAGAAACTCAAGTATTAACTCGTCTAATGACTGAAAGGCAAAAGATTATGTTGGGCTTTTTTAACCTCAGGATTATTCTTCCTCCCCCAATTCCTAGACCCAAGCAAATATCACAAAATTTCAAAAGGGTCCTAATGTTCTAGAATCAGTTTGCTGTTAGCACAGCTTATAAAATATGTAGGCCAGATAAGGCACCTTAAAACAGGGTACTCAGGCACCAGAGATACTCTTTACCCTTTTGAAAAATCCTGGGATTATTTGTTGCTACCAATTGCCATAGGCCTTTAGACAGGAAAGAAAATATGCTCAGATTACATGCTGCAAACCAGCATAAATTCACTCATCTCATGATTCAAGCTGTGAAAAAGAGCTCTGTGGTTCTACTAGCATAGTCTGAACCTAAGCTGATCAGATTCAGCTTCTGATTTTTACTTGCTTAGGCTAGTGGTAAACTAACCTGTTTATCCCACTGATGCTGTAAAACATTCTTCAGCTTGTACTACATGTCTGCCCCCTTAAAAGTGCATCTTGGGATTCATTACAAGTTCATGACAAATGCTACACTGAGATGAAATACATGACACTGGATAACTAGATGCTTTCTCTCAAAAGCTTATTGCTCTAAAATTACACATAAAAGCAGTTCCTATGTCAAGTATGCTGCAGAGTGACAGCCAACTTAGAAATAGGTGTTCACTAAGGAATCCCTAACAGAAATAGCAAAGATAACTCCAGCCTGTGACCAGTGTATCTCTGGATCACACCAGAGAGACCCAGTGAATTCACTGAAGACCAAACAACTGTCGTCAGCTCTCCACACAGAATTAGCAATCCTTAAAGCAGTTCAAATGCTTCAGTACATATCTGGTATCTTGTGCTATCCAGTTCATTTTAATCAAAACAAATACAAAAAGAAGGAAGTATTAGAACTTTGGAACTAATTATACCACCAATAGTTCTAGTCACAATGTTCAAAACATGTTTTACAAAGTAGCTTTGTTTCTTAGGCTTTTGTAGGCCTCATTTTAAGCTTTGCCAAACAACAGAAAGGAAAAAAAAAGTTTCTTTTCCAAATGAATGCTTGCATTCTTATACTCACTGCACGTAAGAACACAGAAACTTAAAAAAACAAAAATGAAATCTGAACACTCAGTTTTAGAAGAAAATCAAAGTTAGCACTAAACAAAGAAACTTAGAGAGGTCTTGAAAATAATCAAAGGAATCTTTATAGAACATACATGTAGAACATACAAAATTAATAAAATTGCAATCTACAGTGAAATTGTCAGCAGTTGTTGATCATTTGTAGAATTCAGGCATGTTATATCTAAAAATATCAAAGCTTCAGAAGTCTTTATAGTTATTTACCTAATATATCAATCACAACTCTATTGTGTTTATTGAAACACCTTTAAAAGTCTCTCGTACTTGAAACTGCCTCCACAAAAGCAGCAACATTTTTGTCACAAACAGGCAACTTGCTTTTTCCATCTAAATACTGAATGTTACTTCTCTCAAAAAAATATGATTTGTAATATATAGTGGTTTAAAATGAATTATTTGTATACTGACTTCCAAATGAACTGGTTTTAAAATAAGCTATTTACTGTTAAAAACAAATAGTGCTGTATTACAAGGAAATAATAAGTGTTGAAAAGATTTTTTCCCCCTCTCCTCTTTCTGTTGTTACTCCTTTTAGAGCTGGATGCAGTTGAGACCTATGTCAGATTTTAAAGGACTGTTAACTCAGATGGTGACATTCAAATTTAGCATGGAGATAGGACTATCGGCACCCTTTCCATTTATTTTGAAGGATATCCATAAACAGAAACAGCATTTTAAGCTGAAGAAGACTAACAGAATACTATGATTAATGTGTATACACACAATTTACCGCATTTCCACTTGCCTCTGCTTTGTACATAGAACATGGTCTAAACTATGGCTGTATTAAAACTGCTCAATCTTACAATATTTACTAGGCTTACAATTATTACTATTATACTAATAGTATAATACTAAATAATAGTATTTATATATATATAAAAGAATAATAATAAAAAAATATACATAATACTATTATAAACCACATATTTGGCCCAAAGAGCTGGCAAGTATGATTCCAGGTTTAAGGATTAAAGGCTCTGTTATCCATAACAGCTTACTAATTATAACTCCTTATTTGTAATAAGAAACTGTGTTCTTGGGCATATTGATGAGGTAGATGCATTTTACAAAGTATTGCTTACCATAGAAACTTTAGGGCTTTTGAGTTCATAACTGAAAACATTAAGTGTACATAACTGATTAATGAACTGAGGAAAGGAGTCATTTTTGCTTTTGGTGAAAATTAAGATGAAGTCACTAACAGGAATTCCAGTTAGCTACACTAATCAGCATGAACAGTAGAAATGAAAGATTTTCTGAACTATGGAAATAAAGCTACTACTTCAGACAAATAACTATAAAGATGTAAAGATATGCCTCAAGGGAAGTATATCCAAGTGTGAACAAGTACCTGCCTAATTACAGATTATCAAGAGTAGTCTATGTAGTGTATTATCCTGTACCCCTGTGTAAGTGTATGCAATAGCCTATATACAATGTGTACTGTAAATACAACAGCACTAGCTGCCTCTCTTGGAACCATTTCAGCCATACTAAAACAGAAACAACGTTTGATAATTGCATTTTTTTAAAGAATGGTACACAGGCTTTATGAACTAATGCACATTGTACTAGTGAATTCTTCAGTATGTAACAATCAAGAAATATCATCTGACCTTATACATTAGAAGATGTCAGCTCAAGAGAAGAAAGTGATGAGAGGAAAAACCTGCAAGGCATGAGTGTACTTATGTGGTGTATTTCATGCACCAGTATTTTCTTAGCTGTTACAGAAACCTCAGAATTCACAAGGAATTATTGCTTATGTGCACGCTGTTGCACTTAATCTTTTGGGAACTGAGAATGCTTATTCTTTTAAGCACAGCCTAGGAGAAAAAAAAAAAAAAAAACAGTTAAAATATTTCTGCACAATAACTCAGTGGCAAAAAAGTGAAATCTAAACTACCTAGATTTATTTACTAAAAAGTAAATTGTTTAAATAAAAATTTCAGTTGTTGTAATCAGTCTTGATTAAAATTAATACATTTTGTAATGAATTATTTAATCTAGCATATAGAAAAGACTGACTTGAAGGCAATTAAAAATTCAAATATAACTTGATTCAGTAGGTTAAAGCTCCCCCATAAATATGCTTTCACACACACTCCAAAGAAATAGCTATCATTACGGTGTCTCACTAGTCCAAACCCTTTTGTGGGTAGGGTGGGAGTATTTCGTTAAGACAATAGGTTTTTTTGCTGTTAGAGCCCAAATTAAAGAATTTGCAAGTTGACTAGCAGAGTCACCTCACAGAAATCTATACCTAACTAGATTTGTAAAGATATAAATACCTTTAAAACTGTACTTTGTAAAATTAGGACCTACTTAAAGACTGTTGCTGTTGTGCTGAGCAATTTACCATACAGAAGGTAAGTTCAAATTATTTATTTATATTCACAGAACTCCAGAGTGATTCCAGTAGGAATCAACATAGCTGGATCTGACACTTGTCTCAAAATACGCTAAAATTAGTAGTTTAAAAGTGACTGACCCTCACTGCATACAAATGCCTCAACTTAGTGTCCTCCTCACAAGTGCTCTAAAAAAATTTTACCTTGAACACACTCTTATCTATAGACCCTTGTCTATACTACAAGTCCTTAAAGAGTATTTGAGTTTATTCAGATTACCAAACTCTGAGAACAGGCTTGCTATTGTACAAGAAAAATTATCTGTGCCTTCCTCGAGAGGCATGTAAGAAATTTAGATGAACTACTAATGTACTACATAAAACACGTTGTCAAAAATACACAGTAGTATCACATTTTAAAGTTTGGTGCATAAAGAAAGAAACTGCATAATTGCCATTAGAAACTGGAAGCAACAAAGGAAGTAACTGCTTGAAATTTTTCTGCAAAAAACGGCTAGAATAAGGAAGATGACATGATCTGAAAATATGAGCTCAAAGGAGTAGAAAACTGGAGAGTGGTTTAATTAATTTCATTTCCTATGCAACAGTTTTACTATTGAATAATCCCTCCGGTAGCAAACAGTTTGTTTGAACTGGAAAAATATACCCTGGAGCATATTTTCCTGTTACAGCTCAAAAAGTACATTGCATCCCATAAGCTTTTAAGGATTGCCTTTGATATTTTTAAGGTGTAAAATTCCAACATATTATGCAAAGTTGGTGCAGAAGTTTTCCTGCAATGTCTAAGATTGTTATGAGTACAGTGATGTTTTGTGGTTATGAGTTTTAAAGCTGTGGATCCTAATGTTTAATTATGTTATCTGCCCAGAAAAAAAAAAAGCAAACAAACCCAACCAACACCATATGTTGGATTTTTGTGTCAAACACTGCCACATTATTCATCCCCAGATGAAGATACTGCATTATTTGTTTTATTCCCACATCAGCTGTACTTTATTTTTTAATCTTGTTTCTAGCACTACTAAGGTCTTGAGTAAAAGCAACTACAGGAGCAACTAGATGAAAGAACTGCATTTCTTTGATGCGCTGTATTATTCTCAAGTTCTCTTCTGCTCTTTCAGCCTTCAAGATCCTTATAACATGGCATCACAGCAACAGTGAGGTTGGAAAGGACTTCTGGAGCTCATATAGAGCAACACTCAGCTTAAACAGGGTCAGCCAGAGCAGGGTTGCCCAGGACTACGTCCAGTTGGGTCTAATGGCTACAAATATGGAGATCTTACACCTCTCTGGGTAGCCTTTCCCAGTGTTTGATCACCCTCATCAAATAAGTTTTCTTGAATTCAGACAGAATTTCATTCGTATCAGATTGTGCCCACTGCCTCTTGTCGAGTTAGTGAGCATTACCAGGAAGAATCTTTACTTCATTAGTTGTTTACACACATTGGTAAGATCAGCTAACATGAGTCTTACCTTCTCCTCCTGAACAGTCCCAGATCTCTCAGCCTTTCCTTGCATGAAAAAGGCTCCAGTCCCTTAATCTTCATGGACTAGCTCTAGCAAGCCCATACCTTTCATAACTGAGAAGCCCAGAACTAGACCCAGTACTCCAAGTGTGGGCTCACCAGTGCCAAGTGGAAGGATCACCTTCCTCAATCTGCTGTCAAAACTACTTGTTATACAGCCAATGATGCTATTAGCTGTCTTTACTATGAGTGCAGACTTGCTAGTTCATGATCAGCTTGCTAAACACCAGCATCCCAAGGCCCTTCTCTGTAGAGCTGCTCTCCAGCTGTTTGGCCCCCAGCGTGTACTGGCACATGAGGTTATTCCTCCACAGGTGAAAGACTTTACATTTCCTTTTCTTGAACTCCATGACATTCCTCCTCTGCCTAAGTCTCCAGCTTATCAAGGTCCCTTACAGCTCTTCCTATGAACAGCTCTTAGTGAAAGACCTCAACTTAGAACACCATAATAGTTTAAGTCCGACATGATGTGTAATATTGAAGTAAACTTGCTTGTTGTTAGCTATACCAGTGCTAGGAGTACTGTATGCATATGACAAGTTACATGATTCAAAACAACATGTGGGCAAAATTTAATTGTGACCAGCACTGTCATCATTACCTGTCACTGAAGCTTGAAGGAACCTAAATTATCAAATAATATTATGGTTTGCCAATTATAAGCTCACAGGCACCTAATATACCACCGGAACAGGTCAGAAATCTTGGCTGTAGAACACCACAGCATTTAGTACATGCTTAGAAACTGAATTCTTTCAAGTCTTTCTGTTTGTTTGGCCTTGTCCTGGGTTCAGCAGTAGCAGTCATTTTTCTCCTCCTTAGTAGCTGGTGCAGTGCTGTGTTTCTAACTTTCGGTCTGGGAACAGTGCTGGTAACACCAATGTTTTTAGCTACTGCTTAGAATGTTTAGTCTGGCCAAGGACTTTCTGAGCCTCATGCTCTGACAGGGAGGAGGGGAAGCCGGGAGGAAGCAGAAACAGGACTCCTGACCCAAACTACCCAAATAGATATTCCATACCACAGCACATCATGCCCAGGGTGTAAAATTGGGAGTTACCCGGAAGGGCTAGCTCTCTGCTCGGTCTGCGAGCGGTGAGCGGTTATATTCTTTTCTCTTGTAATTTCCCTTATCATTATTATTATTGGTGGTAGTAGCAGAGGTTTGTGTTATACCTTAGTTACTGGACTGTTCTTATCTCAACCCGTGGGAGTTACATTCTTTCCATTCTCTTCCCCATCCCTCCGGGAGTGGGGAGGGGGGGAGGACAGGTTGAGCAGGTTGGGGGGGAGTGGGGATGACAAGCAGGCTACGTGGTTTTCTAATTTATGACTAAGCTTAAACCACAACAGTTCTTTTTGGCTCCCAATGTGGGGCACGAAGGGCTGAGATAACAACAGATCTGACCAGAGTGTGTCTAATTGTATTTGTGATAAGCATTCATTGTTTCTGATTAAAAGTCACTCGTCACAATGCTGATTTATTGGCTCTCAAAGTTGTTGCTCTGTATCTCAGAGGCTCAGCATATTGTACCTTACTTACAGCCAGTATTTGCTGTCCTAGCGTTTCTCGGATGGGGGGTTTGGGCTAAGGTTCTTGTCTCATTGTACTTTATAGTAATGAC
>WYDI02027168.1:0-49448 GCA_009867235.2 Psittacus erithacus | reverse complement strand
TGCCTCACCACCCTCACAGTAAAGAACTTCTTCCTTATATCCAATCTAAACTTCCCCTCTTTAAGTTTGAACCTGTTACCCCTTGTTCTATCACTACAGACCCTAATGAAGAGTCCCTCCCCAGCATCCTTATAGGGCCCCTAAGGGAGATAAAGTCCCTTCTTTCACTGCTATGGCCTGGCTGAAATGTGTCTAAGGAAAGCATCATGCTTTGAGGCCAGCTCCTTTTCTTACCTCCTATGCTGATATGAAAGATGGAGGCTTTGCCTTCCCAAGCCCTGCTTATCCCTTGATACCGTTTCTACTGCAGGCAGTGGATCTTGTCTTGAAAACTCCTCAGCCTGTGACCATTTCACATGGCACTTCTAATGTTTCAGCCGGGAGGCTCTGTAGTGAGGCAGTGAGAGACTTCTGGAGCTCCACTACATCAAATTAGAAAACCATTCGCTGGGAGAAGGAAAACAAACCCTCACTCACTCTCGAGGGTTAAGTTTTCAGCTGTCTCTCACCCTCTTTGTCCTGGATTGTTGCAACAGGAAAGGGTTTTTTAGAAACTTCTCTTGTAATTTCAACTTCCCTGTTTGGGGGCTTCGGAAGAACTTCTCTTGCTGCAGTCCCTGCAGAGGAGAGGCGGCTTTGTTACAGTTCTCATTATCTGGGTAATAGATTAGAATTGGTATTTCATTCTAAGAGCTTTCTGGGCAGAGCTGCACCGAGTTTAAGCAAGCTGTAAAACAGTCGTGATGTTTATGCTCTACCCTTCCTCGCTGCATGGCTTGACCCCTGGGTCTGTGCTGCTGTAAGTCTTACTCATATCGGCAGAGCTGGGATCTTTGGGTCTAGTAGGTCTGTGGTCTTTAGCAGTCGGTTTGCATGAGTAAAGGCTGAGTAAGAGTACAAGGTCGGGCTGTAATCTGTAACATCTTGTGGATGTTGTGCAGAGATTTGTTGAACCCTCTCCCCAGCAAGCTGCGTGTATTGTCAGCGCACCATCTCTTCGCAATAGCGGATCACAGCTTTATTTCACTTACATACAGATGAGCAGAGGCTTCTGCAAGGTGGGTCAAACTGCTTCTATTTTAGCAGTTCATAGGAAGCACAGATACACTCAGAGGAACAAGGGATTTTTTTCTCTGACACAGGTACATGAATTGTGTAGCATTTGTGCCTACGGCTTTCAAATCCTCTGGATTTAATGATCTTCGTCTTAATGAATGAAGTAATCGCATTCGTTCCCTCTTATAGACTTTTCCCCAGCCTTATCATTCATAAGGAACTTACCTGTGTTACAGAGCTCTTCTTGCACTTTAAACCAAACAGAATCAACCAAGAGTAATTCATAAACAATGAAATTGCCCAACATTGAGCCAGATTGCTCAATACAAACAGGCACTTGTCTTTTCTTCTCCTCTCCCCATCCAGCACTAATAACAGTGACGACTTCTAAAACCAGCTGCATTTGGCCATTGTATTTGTTGCTGCAACCCTGCAGTGCTTCCTCATTCAGAGTACAGGGAACTAGGCAAATTCTGCCAGTGACAGTCATGGTAGTTGGTGGGAATTGTTCAGCAGCAATATGAGGAGAGCATTAAAGCCTGTTCTTTGGGAGAAAGCACTGGGCAAAACATTTTCACTGAGTATTTAAAGAGAGATAAGGTCAGAGTTGTAAACTCATGAAACAAATGAGGAGGATAGTTTAAGTAACAACAAGTGATTTGAGGCACTGGCATTGCTGTGGAGAGTAGGGAACCATATTTAGAGCTTGTTCTGGACATTATAAGGAAGCTCCCCTTAGCTCAGCTCCACTTAGGAGCCTGCCCAACCCGCTTTGACCAGTGCATCCCCCAGCAGCTGAGGGCAAAAGACCTGATTACTGATGAGCACTCTCATCTCCCAGCAGCATCCCTGCTTTCTGGGTGTCACAGGGGCTCCCTGGGTGCAATTTCAGTCTCTCACACGCATTGCCAAAGCCTTGTGTGGTCTGCAGCCCTTATGCTCAGCGTCACCTTGGCTCTGGGTCCCCCAGCCCACCACACAGGGCTCTTGATGCATTTCAGCTGTTAGCACTTGGGAACGCGGCTCTCGGAGGGCAGCGGGAGAGCGCTGCGGCAGCGGACACCTGCCTCGGAAACCAACACCCCTGCACTGTCCATCAGAGCCGGGGCTTGGCAAACTCCAGAGCGTGCTTACAAGGCCGGTTTTGTTCCTGCGAGGCTCCCAGCCAGGCATTTCATCCGTGTTTTCTTTGTCTTAGGCCACGTCCAGCGCAGGGCGGACGAGCTGTTAAAAACCACCGTGATTTCTGCGGATTCCAGCAATGGCCAGGAGCCTGCTGATGGAGCTGCTACAGGTGAAACAAAGGACTGGATCCGACACACTGCAGCCACGCAAACACTTCTCTCGCTGACAGCCTCGCTTCAACAGGTCTTAGCGCAGGGATCAAAGCTCTTGTTTTGGAAGGGACGTTGCGTTTCTGTTCAAAAGAAGGATATGAAGTTTAGGAGCTGTGCTGCAGAGTGCTTGGCTCGCTTTAGTGTGTGTTAGGGTCAGGCGTTTGTGCTGAGGCGCCGCATCTTAGCGCTTCGCTGAGATGAAGGAACAAAAGGAACAAAACTATTCTCTCTCTGGTTTTTCCCCTTACTACACGGGGCCTCGGACACAGCTGGTGTGAGCAGATACCCCGATCCCACAAGGGACCTTCACAACTTCCCACTGGAGTCCTGCACAAGCCTTTATCGGGGGGAAAGGGGGGGGTAAATACCCATGGCAGGTGCCGGGTGCCCGTGGGCGCTATTCTGCGGGCTTTGGGGCTGCGACATCCCCCGGGGACCCCCACCGGGACCTTCCAACCCGGGGTCTCCCCTGGTTAGGGGAGCCGCAACCCCCGGAACCCTCTTTTACGGGGCCCTTCACTCCGGGGACCCGCTGCTCCCGGGACCCGCCGCTTCGGGGAGCTGCTGCGGGGAGCTGCAGCCCCCGGGACCCGGCGCTCCGGGGTCTCTCCACCCTAGGGACCCCCCGCTCCGGGGTCCCACCGCTCCGGGACCCCGCTGCTCCAGGACCCTCCGCTCTCGGATCCCTCGTCTCCAAGGGTCCGTCCACTCCGGGGTCCGTCCGCCCCTGTGACCCGCTGCCCCCGGGACGCTCCTCCCCAGGCGCCCTCCTTCCCTCTCCATCGGGGCTCCCCGCACCCGGCCCCGCCGCAACCCCCGCTCCCCGGGGCTCTCCGCCGCTTTGCCCCGGCGCGGCTCGGCCCGGCCCGGCCTCCCGCCTGCCATTGGCGCGGGGCAGCGCGGGGGGCGGAGACGGCGGGGCCGCTATTAAACATCACATGGCAGCCCGCAAAACCGGGCAGCGGCTTGCGCGGTGGCTCAGTTGCGAGCGGTGCGGCCGGCGGGCACCGGGGCCGGGCTTGCGTGTCCCCCCACCCCTCCCTTCCAACCCGCTGCTGGATCTTTACAGCACGTTAACTGCCCGCGCCTCCCTTACGGCCACCGGCAGGTAAGGAGCGCCTCGGGATGCTCGTTGCTCCCGGGAATGCTGGGGATGCACCGGGAGCTGGCTCGGTGCGCGCTCCGTGCCGCGCAATTGCGGGGATAAAGCTTTCCTTGCCCCCGTGGTCGTGTTGCACGCTTGGGTATAGCCGCTTGGAGGGGGAACTCCTGCATTTCTCATGCACCATCCACCAGCTATTCTCAGCGCCTAAAATAATTAGATAGGTATGCCGGGAGCACTCGAGCATCTGCTTGCAGCATCTGTTTGTGTTCATAACTTTCCATGCACCAGCTGCTTCCCACTCCCCCCCACCGCCGCCGGGATATTTTATCCTGGGGAAGGGCTGGAAGTTCGCATGACAGCAGGAGCAGCCCCGCTCCATCCCTTCCCATTCTTCTCGCCTGTTGTTTCCTGTACAAGAGAGAGGTCAGAAGTCTCAAGCTTTGTGGAGGAGATGCGTGTTTTTGAAAGGAGTGTCAGAAATGTTTGAAAGGGTTGGGAAATGAACCTGTAACTTCATTCATTGGCGTTATGGAAACGGGGAGGGGGAGTTTCTTTATTTTTAATCCCCCTGACAAATAAAGATAGGAAGAAATTCAAGCCCCTGCAGCTGGGGAGCCGGTGAGGAGGCTCGAGGTATTGCTTCCACTTTGTTCATGACAGTGAAAGGTAAAAATACTGATAAGGAATGGCAGATTTATTCGCGGGGGTTCAGTGACTGCTGTGTCATCTTCCCGGGGACAGAGTAACGGGGACCCCCCCTGTGCCTGTGTCGAGACCCCTCGGTGCTTGTGCCAGGCTTCTTCCCTATGCGTGTGCGGGGTCCGGGGCTGAGCCGGTGCCGCCCGGCGCTTGTGCCGGGACCTCGGTGCGTGTGCGGGGTCCGGGGCTGAGCCGTTCCTCATCGCGGTGCGTGTGCGGGATCCCCTCGCTGCGTGCGGCCGGTGCTGAGCGGGTCCCTGCGCTCGGTCGGCCCCGGCTGCTGCCGCCTCCTCCCGCCGCCGGCAGCCGCGCTTGTTCCGTGTTCCAGCCTTACCTTGACACTTGTTTGCTCTCCGCGCTGCGCCCGGTGCATCGCGCACCCCCCCTGGTGCCGGCTGCCGCCTCGGAGCTGCTCTGTCACAGCTACAGACGCTCCAGGCGGCTGATGCAAACGCGCTCGCCCGTTCCTCTCCCTATTTCCTTGCACCCATTTCCCTTCATTATCTGTTTGAAGGGGTTTTGATTTATTCCCCTGCCGGATCCTTCTCCTGAAGGTATCTCGCCACTTTGTGTAACTTGAATCCTACCCAAGCCCTTGGGAATGACTTTTAAGTAACGTGTGGGGGTCTGGAGAAGGGTTTCAAGGAGCGGGGAATGTGTGAACGGGCTTTGCTGGGGCGAGGAGCTCCTTTGTTTCCTTTGCAGAGGGGAAGGCGCTGGGCCAAGGTAGTGCTGGTGCTCCCTTAGCAACATGTGCCCGGTCGCTCCGCAGGACTGAGCGCCGGCAGCCTGGGAATAGCTGCTCCAAAGCCTCATTAGTGCTCCTCTCTCTAGCCCCCTCCCCCCGGGTTCGTTTTGCACTTTGGAGGGTTTGTTCTTTATTAAACCTTCGCACAAATTTCCTTCGAGCTGTTTGTTGCCGAGTTTTGATGTGGGATGTGAACGTCTTTCCTGGGGGCAGGTCTTGAGGGGGATGCTTCCTAAGGGGAAAGTGAGGGTTCTGACTCCTCATCACTTCCACCAGCGTCGGTTCGGAAACGCTGTAGATGCAGCAAGGTCCCGTTTCTCTCTGCCCCCCTGAGCATCCCCTTGCAGCAGAGCAAGCCAAGGGCTCTCCCATCTCATCCCATCCCGGTAATGCTGCGTCAGTGCTTGTGCTGGTAATTCCAAGCTCTGGCCTTGTATCCTCTTCCAGGAGAAAAGGTAGCCTGGATTAATAACAATAACAACACACCTAGTGATGACTGAACTTATAGCTGCGTGTGTGCTTGTCTGGCTGCAGTGCTTAGGGCCAAATTACACCAACATTTGGGTTGGTTGGTGGGTAAGGGGTTGGCTTCTTTCTGGTGAGTATGCAGGGCTGGTCCTCCACTAACTTGGCGTCTTGGGTGCCACCAAGAGCTGATAATGGGGGGGGGGGCAGCAAACTTGTTTTGCCTTTGAGCTGCAGGTGGATTAGCAAAAGAAGCAGCACTATTAGATTTTCACACTGGTTTGCTTGTTTCTGGGATTTTTGGGGGGAACCTCTAACTCAAACCAATTGGGGAGGTCATGGTGAGCATCGACAAGGTGTGAGCTAGAGCCACTGGATCTGCTGGGGGTTTACACAGCCTGTGGTGCCACAAGCAGAAGCATGACTAGAGCTGGTCCCTGTACACGGTGCTGGTTGTGCTCCCACACTGGCATCCTCCCCACTCCAAGCACACACAAGGAAGAGAAGGGATTTGTGCTGTACAAGACAACCACGCTGCGGTGGAGCATGCCAGAGCTTTGTTGTATAATCCTCAAGCAGTCTGTAATGGTAACACCGGCTGCCCCAGGCACACCCCAGGTTATGGATTTATGGATGGTAGAGCCAAATCAGTGCAGGTCTGCTCCCAGGGTAGAGCGCTGGCAGCAAGGGAAAAGGAATGCTGGAGGTAGAAGGTGCTCAGCCATTCGCAATAATACAACAATGTACAGCACCTAATTCGGGTTCCAAACTTCTAAATGCAGGCAGCTCCCTGCAGGAAGCTGCCGTTATGATTTCAGTGATTTGTGGAATTCAAACAAATGTCCTCAGGTCAAGACTTCTGTGGGGGAAGCTGCGTATTCAGACACTTGAGACTTCACAGCTTATCTTGCCCTCCACCACAAGTTTTCCTCTAAAATCCAAGAGAGAATGCAGGGGAGAAAACAAAGACTTAAAAATAAACTGCTTCGCAGGCTGCGTGTTTCCATCAGCTGGGAATAAAACAGACTTTGAATGTGGAAGTTGAACATGACTGTGGTTATAGGCTGTGGCTTATAAAAGTGATGGATTTGCAGACCGATGCAATGGGTTTTCAAGACTGTTTTTTGTGTGCAGTGTATTAAGAGTAATTTCACTTCCCCCCCCCCATCTTCAGGTTAAAAGTAATAAAAGTATTTTTCAGCCAAAATAAATCATTTAAATGTACATTAAAAGAATTCTTTTGTAATTTTGAGAATGATATCCTGATGGGAATGAGAAACATTGTGATCAGAAAGGTGTGATGAGAGAAAAAGTGAATCCTTAGTGGTGTAGGCAGGACAGTCAGACAGGTTTTAGGCAGCCCTGCTGTGAGCCTGCATGGCTGGGAGCTGCTCTCAGACCCGGCATTACCGAACCCACCAAAAGCTGCCAAAATGTCTTGTATGGTGCTGAAGTCACAGATGACTAATGTGGGCAAGTGGGCGTGGGGATGCATTCCTGCACAGCATACAGAAGAGAGGGGAAAAGAGGAGGTAAATGCAATCCTGAAGGAGATTCCAGAGGGAACAGCAGCCTGTGTGCAACTGGGAGCACGATGGTGTTTTGTGTGTGTCACCTGCTCCTTTCCTACCAAGTGTCTGCTGAGCTAAAGCCCTTGTAATGTGGTTGGAGGTTGTGGGAGGGCTGAGGAGCTGTTTGAAATCCCTCAAGGTTTTGGAACACATCTGCAGGGCTTTAGGAGCTGCCTTTGGGAAAGGAGATAAACTCTTATCTACCGCCGTTGTTAGATGTGGGCCCAAGGAATAGCCGCTGTGTCCTGAAACTGTGTTGTGGGCAGAGGTTGAACGGCAGCAGTTTTGTTGGGTTTTGGACAAACTCAGATGGGTTTTGATGATTCTGATTTACGAAGAACGTTGTGATTTAATCCCCCTGTACTGTAAATGATACTGAATTCGTTTCTTCCATGACAAACATTCCTTATCGCTGGGTTGTAGAGTTCTCCATGGGGCGCGTGCGTGGACGGAGCCGTTGCATTAAGGCATCTCTTCTCCTCTGCAGTATTTCAATTACATTTCCTGATATACAGCGCATGACTTAATGGATGATGCACTTGTTAAAAGCTAAACCTGGGTCTAAGCCAGACCTCCCTGAAACAAGTTTGGTGGCTTCTACCCTCAGGAAGAAGGTTTTGTAGCCTCTCTGTTCAGTCTTAATTGCTGACACTTAAGACCCACGGGACACTCAGAACCATTACCCGTTGGAGATGGAACTGGCTGCCCCAGGCTCCTGAAGGGAAGGTGCTGTTACTCGCTACCAAAGGTGTTAGGAAGACACTTGGCCAGTCATCCTTCACTGTAGCCTTTTGGTAGTTGTGTTAGCAGGAGGAGATGGGGCTGTTACAAGGTTTAGTTTACTTTGTACAACTTAAGCCTAATATAAGTGTAAAAACCGCGCAGATCTCAACAAGTTTCTGCAGTTAAAGAGGAACTAATGCCTTTTGCAGAGAGCACACAACTCCTTTGGTTTTGCTTAATCAAAAAGCTAAGTTATGTGCCGCAGAATTTCATGGAGACCACTGACATTTGTGCTGTCCAAGTTTACTGCGATTCTCAGTACGCGCCACCTTTCCTTTTACATGCTCCCTTGTTTGCCGCAGTTAAAACAGCCCAGGAGACACAGTGTGTGTCACTGAAACCTGCTTTTGTGTTTGTATTTGAACAGATGGATGTTAATGCTGATTGTTTGTTTCAAAATGAACAGAAAGTTGTAAACGGTAGGTAGATTATTTGCATGTCCAGCTTTAAAGTGCATATTGCTCAGAGGCTTGTGACATGATTGAGCAACTTGGTCTAGTGCAAGGTGTCCCTGCCCGTGGCAGGGGGTTAGAACTGGATGAGCTTCAAGGTCCCTTCCAGCCCAAACAAATCTATACTTCTATGATCACTTCAGTGCTTTCATGTGGGAAGAGTGATGCCTTCTTTGTTGTAATGAAGTCACTGCTGTCAATACACAACCATGAACATGACGTGTTCCAGAAAATGCTGTCATTGAGAATAAGGAAACTTCCTGCAGGTCCACAGGAGTAATTTTAATTGTTTCTTTCAGGTTTGATTCCTTATCCTTTTTCCCCAGGATCTAACACGGCCTTTCTCTTTCTCTTGCAGACCATGCCATCTCTATGACGGTTGCTTGTTAAGCTAACTCTGCATGCCAGAAGACTGTCCCTGGTGGATCCAAGGGCTTTTGGGGACTCCAGCCTCTCCCCAGTTTTTCCGTGTGTGTGTGTTCCTCTAGAACTTTCAAAACTGTTTCTCCAAAGGGTTTTGCAGAAACTTAGACTGTTTTCTAAAGCAGAAGCACCCGAGTCCACAGCAGTAGTGATGGGCAGCGTGCGAACCAACCGCTACAGCATCGTGTCTTCGGAGGAGGACGGCATGAAGCTGGCAACCATGGCTGTTGCCAACGGCTTTGGGAATGGCAAGAGTAAGGTACACACCAGACAGCAGTGCAGGAGCCGCTTTGTCAAGAAAGATGGCCACTGCAACGTCCAGTTCATTAATGTGGGTGAGAAGGGACAGCGATACCTGGCAGATATCTTCACCACTTGCGTGGACATCCGCTGGAGGTGGATGTTAGTTATCTTCTGCCTGACTTTCATCCTCTCCTGGCTTTTTTTTGGCTGTGTGTTTTGGTTGATTGCACTGTTGCATGGGGATCTGGAGAATCAAGAGAATAGCAAACCTTGTGTCTCTCAAGTGAGCAGCTTCACTGCAGCCTTTCTGTTCTCCATTGAGACCCAGACCACGATTGGCTATGGCTTCAGGTGTGTCACAGATGAGTGCCCCATCGCAGTGTTCATGGTGGTTTTCCAGTCTATAGTAGGCTGCATCATTGATGCCTTCATCATTGGTGCTGTCATGGCAAAGATGGCTAAGCCAAAAAAGAGAAATGAAACTCTAGTCTTCAGCCACAATGCCGTGGTGGCCATGAGAGACGGAAAGCTGTGCTTGATGTGGCGTGTTGGAAACCTGAGGAAAAGCCACTTGGTGGAGGCACACGTGCGAGCACAGCTCCTCAAATCCAGGATCACGTCAGAAGGGGAGTACATCCCCTTGGATCAAATAGACATCAATGTAGGATTTGACAGCGGGATAGACCGCATATTCCTGGTCTCCCCAATTACAATAGTACATGAAATAGATGAAGACAGTCCTTTGTATGACTTGAGCAAACAAGACATGGACAATGCTGACTTTGAAATTGTAGTAATATTAGAGGGCATGGTGGAAGCTACTGCCATGACTACCCAGTGCCGTAGCTCATACCTGGCAAACGAAATCCTCTGGGGCCACCGCTATGAGCCCGTACTCTTTGAAGAGAAAAACTACTACAAAGTGGACTACTCGAGGTTCCACAAAACATACGAAGTGCCCAACACACCCATCTGTAGTGCCAGAGACTTAGCAGAAAAGAAGTACATTCTCTCGAACGCAAACTCCTTTTGCTACGAGAACGAAGTGGCCCTCACCAGCAAAGAGGAGGATGAGATTGACACTGGGGTGCCTGAGAGCATGAGCACAGACACCCACCCGGACATGGACCACCACAACCAAGCAGGGGTGCCTCTAGAGCCACGGCCGCTACGGCGAGAGTCGGAAATATGACTGACGGACTTTCCTCTCTCTTTTGGTTGAAAGGAAAACCAATACACCTATCGGTCAAAGGCACGTTGACCTGAGAAGTTGGCCCAGAACAGTTTTCAGACAACGGTACTGTTGAAGAGCGGTGTGAAGGCAAGCAGACCTGAGAAACCCGGGCTGGTTTTAGGGCTGTCCTCAGAGGAGGGACGACAGAAAATGAACTCTAAACACAAAGCACTAAACATGTCTAAGTATGAACAGAAGGCACATATGTTGTAGAATAAATTATGTATATATTTTTTTACAAAACTTGAACTTGCAGGCAAGCTTTGGTTGGGTTATTATTATTTTTTGTTTTCAACTTTTTCCAGAATGCTTCTCTCTAGGGAACAAGAATGTTTTTAATGGCATAACAAAGGCAAGAATCTGCCTTATTATTATTATTATAATTATTTTTTAAAGAGCTGCTGCTAACTACATGAACACAAATGGTTATTTTTGTTGCAGTGTAGTTTTTTGTTTTGTTTTCTCTTGTGTAATTTAAAAACTCAAACCAGAAAAAGTCAGTGTTGAACTTTTGGGGTTGAAAAGCTTCAGAGAGGCCGATGTTGCCAGAAAGTCTAAACTCCTTTTGAGGCCAGTAGGTTGAGAGCTCGAATCAATTTCTCTCTTTCCAATTACATAAGGGGCATTATGTAGGATCAGGCCAATCAGTCACCTCCAGCAAAATTATGATTATTGGGGGTGGGGGGAGAATTTAATTCTCTGTCTAAAGGAAATAAAATATAGAGAGAGACACATAGACAAAGTACTACGTTAAAACTACCTAAATGGATACCAAAGAAAATGCAGAGTTTTGCACAGTGGAGTTTATTTTAAAAAAGAAAAAAAAAAAAAGAAAAAAAAAAAAGAAAGGCTGCTTTAAAAAAACAAAAAAATCAAACCTCAGTCACTTTTTTTGGTTTTGTTTTTTTTTTTCTCTGTTCTTTTTACAACCTTTATTTTGCACCTTATTCAAAAAGCTTAAGACTCGGATCTGAAGTGAGCTAGGACTCCTCCCCTTCCCCCTCTGCTCTTCTATAGGGAAAGAATTACTTAAGGAGAAATGCAGTTGGGGGAAGGCAGACAGGCACCCAGCTGTCCTCTTGAGCAGAAGGTCAAGTGTCCCAAACCAGTGCTGGACCTCAGCCTCCCCAAAACTGAGCCACCCTCTTCAGGCGTCTGCCCTGAGCCCCCGGCTCCATTGTGCTACTGCTCAGACCATGCCAGGACCATGCAAAGCTGAGGTCCAGGCTTGAGGCACAGATGAGCTGTGTAGGGAAATCTTCCCAGGAAGAGGTTTTTGAAGAGGAAAGGAGAGGGTAATGGAAGGGAAAAGAGAAAACAACTTTTATAACACAGCACTTGGGAATGACACATGATTGTAAGATGTTTTGCAAGGAACGCTTCTCTTCAGCAGGGCAAGGGTGTCAGAGAAAGGGTATTTTCCATCTCCATATTTTTGCATATTTAGAGAGGAAGGGAGATTTAGGTTGGATGTAAGGAACAAGCTCTTTACTGTGAGTGGTGAAGCATTGGCACAGGGTTCCCAAGGAAGTTGTGATTGCCCCATCCCTGGCAGTGTTCAAGGCCAGGTTGGATGGAGCTTGGAGCAAGCTGCTCTAGTGGAAGGTGTCCCTGCCCGTGGCAGGGGGTTGGAACTGGATGAGCTTAAGGTCCTTTCCAACCCAAACCATTCTGTGATTTGGAGATAATGAGGCTACAAAGCAAGGTCCACCTCCTGCCGCCCCTCCCCAGTAAACGAGGGGTGATCAGTGGACAAGACACATCACCACGCTCTGAGCAGATGGTGTGACTTTGATTTAAGCTCTGGCTCTAGCAGTATTTTGGCTCCTTCACCCGGTAGGCTTTAAATTCTCTGTGCCTCTAAGATTAAGGAGATGGTGAACCTGTGCTTCACACCGGCTCCCCAAGGAGCGGGTGGAGAGGGGTGGTGGTGGGGACGATAATCCTAGTCAACTCTTGCAGTATTGGATCACTGTATGCCATTAAAAAACAGCTTGTTCTAGGTCTAATGTCTTCTGCAAACAGATATCTGTGAAGGCCTCTGGCCCCTTCTAGCCCTGCCTGAAAGAAATGCCTGCAATGAAATGATTTCTGATAAGATGGTATCTGCAGTTGGGTGGGTTCGAAACTGTGGAAATTCAACATTGTAAACATGGATTTGGCTACTAGAGAGGGCAGATGATTAAACGCAAGTACTAAGGCTGTTACTGGGGTGGGGGAATGTGAAAGGAAGGAAAAGCTGAATATATAAAGGTGATTGGGTTGCAGTTTCTGGGTCAACAGTAGTGAAGACAACTGAGTGCTGCTAGTGCTGCTATTGTGATATTCTTGTAAAACCTAAACCAAAGAGTATTCAGTGACACAGAGAGTGCATGGAAATGCAATGGGGAAGGGATGGAAAAGGGAGGCTCACCAGGAGAAAAGGGTCTTATTCTCCATATCAGCATCCCTTAGGTGCACAATGCTCCCACTAAATGATACTTGAGATATTTGAGGGATGGGAAATGCAGGATCCAGCTCGTCTCTTTAAAGCAAAAGAAATTCAGAGAAAAAAAGAAGTGAAAATCCCCTCCCCTTACCATTTGTGGTGCAAGGGTTTGGGGCTTGGGGGGGGTTTCTTCATTTTCTTTCGTTTTTCAAGTCAGTTTTTCAGAACTATTTTTAAAATGTACATTTTATAAAGTTTATCAAGTATTTTCGTATTTAAAGCCAAATGTAAATAGAAGTCTGTAAAGGAGGACAAGGAGAAGAAGAAAAAGAAGAGGCCACACAAAGTATAAATCCTGCTCGGCAGTCTCGGCTAGCTAGTACCCAGATGCTACCGGTTAGCATGAGTTTTAGCAAATACTTGCAAGCCTTATAGGATTCCTAATGCTATGAACTTCTCTTTATTTATTTTTAAAGCATGGACTTCCTTTGAAAACCTGTTCTAGTTACTGGCATTCTTCAGAGTTACCAGCTTTCCGAGTGCTCGACTTGTCGAGGGTGTGCATTGAGGTAAATCCACTGCACTCTCTGCCACCTTCTTCTCTTTTCTTTCATAACCCTTTGTCTTTGCCGGTTGAATCTTAACATTGCAGAACTGCACTCAGCCTCTGGCTCTGGGAAGCTGCTAGAAAGAGACCTGCAATGTACACTCCATAGTACCCTTTCCCCTTTGTCCATCGGTTCTGTATTTCTCAGCACCAGTAAGCCCGGTGTAGGACAGGCTATTGTAGCACAGTTCCACAGCAGCAAATTGGGTTAGTCAGTTAAAAATACTGTTACTTGTAAGGACTACACAGTGACTGACAGCGTTTCTTCAGTTCCTGGTGAGCCTGGGCCAAGCTGATGCTTCATTAGGGGCCCTTCAAATGGACTGAGCTCTACCCACAGACACCAACCTGCATTGGTTCGGCCTCTTTATCAAGGATAAAGTTGGCTCAGGCGGCTCGCACAGAAGGTTTATGCTGTGTTTTGCTTAGGGGCTGGGGGGAATATGTTATTTCTGCCCTTCCCTGAAAATACTTGAATGAGACACATCATCTAAAACAAAATCCTGCGTGCAGTGCAGTGACAAAAGCGTTTCTGAGGCAGGTGGGGATGCATCTCCTCCTTCCTCTCTCCCTTCCGTGCGAGGTGTCCTTGGTTAAGTAGCAAGGGTAGAAAGCATCACTTATTCACTGTGTTTAAGGGTATTCTCTCCCAGCCGTGATAAACTTCTGTGTTGTTAGTTTAGCACTCGCTGTTCTCGGAAAAGACAAAGGGTCCAGATACTTCATTTGTTCTCTTAGGTCTTCTTTTTCATGATGGATTACAAGGTAAAACTGAGAAGTACTGTAATGTCTTTAAATTATGGCTGCTCATGACCATTGTACAGCAGAAGGGTGCTGCATAGTTGCCATCCCACAGCCAATGAGAAACGGATTTTGTAATGACTTCTGGCCTGCAGCTATTGTAAGGTGAACAATCTAGGCATCTGACAGTTGTCCATTACTATTTTCCTGTTTGCAGCCTTTTTGTATCAAAGTCTTCCTAATGTACTGCACAAATTGTGGATTGTACAGATTTTTATATATTATGTCTTATTTTATTATTTCTAAATAAATAAAAAAAATGAGAATGAATTGATGTGTGCAGCGTGTGTGTAAATGAGCCAGAAGGAGGGTCTGGAGGTTATTATACAGTATAGAGCGGTGTTTATGGCTGGCTGAGCACAGGCAGTGTCCAAAGCACTTTGGGAACAGACAGGTCCTTCTCTCCCTTGACAAAAGACAGGAGGAAAGGTGATACCATCATTATACCATCGTTATTTCCCAGGTGGGAACACAAAGGCAGTGCAGCATAAGGCAACTTGCACAGAAGGAAGATCTGCCCCGGAGAGGCAGAGGGGCTTTCTCAAGGTCCTGCCTGGAGCTGCAGAGCTCCAGATCATGAGTTACAAGTTGTATGAAATGGAAAAAACCCTCCAAATCTGCATAAACTACAAAGAAGGGGAACGGGGGGGATGAAAGCGCAGGGTATAAGCAAGCGCATTGAAAGATTTGGAGAGGGATTAAAAAATTAAGCAGGAAACTCATCTTCAAATCCCTGTGTTTTATGTCTGCCTGGAACATCCCCTTATGGAAACGGTGCTCCTCAGCTCAGCTCAATTCCAAACACGCTCGCGGTAATCTTCGTCCATGCCTCATCCGTCTGGAGTCCTGATCCTGATGTTGCAGGCGTGGAGCTGGGGTTTGTGTGACGGCATAGGGAAGCATAACGGGGCCTGCAGTAACTAACAAGGGACTCAATGCCCTCATTTGGTGGGTTGGGAAGCTCCTTTCCCATGTGTTTGTGTGTGGCCTTTAGGGCATATACTGAGGCTGCCCAATCATGACTCAGCTTGAAACTGCTGATCTCACTGGAATGCTGCACCCTGTGGAGGCTGAGGATGACCATGGAGCATTTCAGTGCAGTTGTGACCCTCTGATGATTTCCCATACCTTTAATCAGCCTGCAACGCTGTTACATGATGCCTCGGATGGAGCCCTGACCCTATCACGAATGACTCCATTTATAAATCCAAATTTGCTTTTCACATCTAATGGTCTCTTGGAAAAGCTTATAACAATAATAATAATTACAGGGCTGGATTTAGAGGTACAGATTAGCTGTCACAGCCTGGATCTGCTTATTCTCCCTGCTGTAAAGCACTCTCCCTCTGTGAGAGCTGCTCACTGCTCTGACCCTGGCTTTTGATGTTTGCTGCTGGGGCAGCAGGTCTCTGCATAGTCTGCCTGGCTGGCTCCGGTTGCCTAAATCATTAGCACCCTCTCCTGTCAGTGCCTTTCCCTTCTCTTGCTGGCCACTGGTCCGGTCAGGTGGAGTCAGCATAAATATAGCAACAAAACACAGGCGGTGTCTTCTGGTAGCCAGCAAGGTAATAGCTGAGATGTCTTCCTTCCCACACTAGCTGATGCATCTAGCACGCATCAAGCATGCAAAGCCCTACTCTGCCCTCCACCCCACTGCAGCTGCAATGGCTTTCCATGGAAATGAGTGGATGAGTAAAAGCAGCTGAGTGGTTGTGGAGTCCGAGTATAAAAGGACAAAGTTTCAGGTGAGGGAACAGCTCTTTGTGATTGAGCAGTTATGTGTGAGCAGTGCCTGCTGAGAGCAATAGCGCTTTGCAATTGCTCACAGCAATCCTGTGTTTCTTCTACAGAAGAAGAATACTGTGGTTTTTCCAGGAGAAGGGGAAGGAATGTTTTCACAGGAGCACACGCTGCTAGGTGAGCACCAGCAACATCACATGGACCATTCACCTCACACCCAGCACAAACATCAGAGGCAGGAACAGTGTCACCGGCTACCACATCACACTGGGACCTGCAGCAGGCTGCTCCTTGCTTCTGGCAGTTCTCCAGGTGGCTCTGAAATCCATAGCTGAATCCTGCCATTCATCTTATGCTTTGGGTAGACTTTATTTTATAAGGAGTTAACATTGTTTTATAACCCTCTCTTTTTAGCTTGATGCATTGCCTTTGCTTTGTCCTCTTCTGCAGGTCACAGAGATGTTCTTAGTGGTTTGCTGCTGTCTGGGGACCGGACAGTAAAGTGAAAGCAATGAAAGCTATAGAAAGGTCAAGAGTATAAAAATGAAATAGAAGTCTTGAAAGGATCATAGTTTTTTCACTCCTTCTAAAGTTTTCTCTGAAGTACAGTCTTTAATCTGTAACATTTACAGCTTGTTTGAATGTGCAAATCCAGGTGGTTAAATGCAAAACAATGCCTTTTATAGGTTTGGGTGGGCAGGACAGAAAGGGGCTACAAACACACCCGCTTCAGGAATATGTGCATTTTAGATTATTCGTTATAATATTGCCCAAACTTTTCCTTCCTTACCGCTTGGATTTCAGCCCATAGATACTGGAAACAGATTTTATTTAAAGAATCATCTACATTGAGTCTCATTCAGATGACATGTGTGTTAAAATGTGAAATACCTACAGACCCACCCTTGCAAGCTGTGCAAAAGGGAGTCACGAGCTGCAGTAGCTATCTCTCCTTGTTGGATACCTTCCTTTTTCCACCTCCCAGTGATAGCTGGTTCACCCCCAGGTGAACCCTGCTTCCTCCTGATGCAAGAGGCATGCTGGCTTCTTCAGGAGACCTTCCCTATTGCCACTGGTAGGAAACCAAAGGTTTTGCTTTCCAGCATCAATATTTTACTGACTCCTTTTTTTCTTTTAAAGGCAAAATATCCGGCTGTGCATAAACTGCTCTTGGTATGCAAATTAACTCATTAATTATTTTGCATTACATGGCATGCAAGGTGCCTCATGGCTATGCCTGTGTTTCATCCAGGTTTGGAGTAGTAGGGCCATGGGGCTCGCTGTGCTGCCTGAGTATCTCCTCCAGCCTGCAGATACTGATGCTCAGTTGTCAATGTAGAACAAACCAGAGCACTCAGGTCACTACCTATGAAATTTCTTCATTATTGGGCTTTGAAAGCAATCTGGTTGCTGGTGTTGCTTGAGACTAATGAACTCTAAGATGCTGCTTCCACTGAAATCATTACTGGAGTTCCATTTAATTGATGTATAATAGGCTGTTAAGAGGAAAGGATAGATTTCTACAGTTTAATAGCACAGAACAGGGATGAATATCACCCTGGGGCAGAGAGATTACCCAGAGAAATCGCACTGCTTTAACTTGATTTTTGAAGTCTTTTAGTATTCTCAAGTGGTGCAGTAGCTGTTAGCTCCCAGAAAGGATGGAAATGGTCATTTCCATCTTCAGCCCTGTATTTCTGTGTGAGTCCTTTGCATGCACACAGAGAATACAAGGCAGACCAAGCAAATACTTTTTCCTCTTTCCCATGTTCGTACTTGCGTTGGCTTCACTTGTGCTGGAAAGGTAGAAGCAGATCAAAAGTTGGTATTTTCTCTGTTTACACCTTAGGCAAGAGAGCTTTGGCTGTCTGCAGTTGACTCAGGATGCGTCTGTGATCTACAGATGGAAAGAGAGGGAATTCTATTCTTTCTTCTGCAAGAGTCTGGCAAGAGATGTCTGCCCTCTAATGAGAAGCCCAGCAGCTAATTGAAGATGGGGAAAAAAAGCTTTAAAGGAAGAATAAAGCTAATAAAGGTATGGAGCTGCTCAAATACTCACACTGCATTTCAAAGCAAATGGAGTGCAAACATGCTCCATCTGCTCTTGGTAGCACACTGGGCTCCTTCAGGTGGAGCTACTCAATCCGCAGGGTTTGGGGTGGTGGTGATGGCAGTATCTGGGAAAGGAAAGCAAGGAATTCAGTGGAGGAAGACATAATGTCACCCACATCCTGCTTTGCAAAGGCTGTGCTGGTGGTGATGGTGCCCTTGCAGATCCTGCTGTCCTCAGCTTCCCTTCTCCCTCTGTACCTGAGCACCTGCAAACCTGATTCCTTATGGGAAATTGCTCTGGGAGCACCACTGGGAAGGGAAGCTGCGGGGCCGCTGCATGGTCACTCCTGTTTGCAAAGCCAAAGGGATTAAAAGCAATTAGGGAAGCCCTGATTTATTCTAATTACAGCCAGGGCTGGAGCTGTGTTAAAGGCATTACCTCAGGTTTTCCAATCTATCTCCCAGTGGGCTCATGAGTTTATTTCTGCCCTTCTCACTCTGTCCCCCTTCTTCTCTCTCATCCCAGTGACACTTATCATCAGCTTTGACCTCAAGGACCCTTGTGGGTTTGGTATTTACCTTCATAGCTGCCACGTTTCAATGCAGTTGGAGTGTCTTGGTGTTTTCAATATTTATAGCTCATTAACTCCTGTGATGAGATCCTTGTGCTCAGTTAAGGCTCACTGTTTAATGAGGAGGGGCTGCCAGAATTGCTCCGCCGGGCCCTTGCGTGTTATCTGTCAGCTTTTCTATTGAATTAACTCGAGGTATGCATTGACTAAACATCTTTAGAACCATTGGACAAACAGACTCTGCAAGATTCATAAATTAATGCAAATCAGCTTCAAATATGTCAGACCAGCTCCCCCAGGAATCCCTGGACCTCAGCGTGTTGTGACAGCTCTTGTTCAAGCAAATCTGGATCTTTCAGTGCGAATGATGAGAGCTCTTTCATCCTGAGCGGTATTACCAGTGAGACTAATGTGCCATTCTCCTTCTTAAAACTGTGGTCTCATCAGATATAAATTAAACCACTGGGAGAGCAGGGAAAGAAAATGTGAGTAGCATTTGCATGTATTGTCCCTCCTTTTCATCTGCTGCAGGAATCGCATCGCAGCGCCTTTTTAATGCCGATGCTGCTGTTACAGTAAATGACTCAACAGCCACAGCCTTTCATATTCTGGGGTTTCAGACTTGGAGGTTTTGTTACACATGTAAATTACATGCGTGTATTTGAGCTATAATTCATGATGTATTGTTCGAAAGCCTCATTCACACACTTCAGCTCCCGCAGGTTTCCTTCCATGGGTGTTTCCATGTCCCTGGAAAGATTGCTTCAGGCGATGGTTATTGGTGGCTGTTCAGGAGGAAGCTTCCTGATGCACTTACAGGTAACTTTATCTACTCTAAAGGCTCACGGAGTTTTGCTGACACCCAGTTTGTTATCCACAGGAGCACGTAAACCCTGGGAGCTTCTGCAACCATGGCTGAGGTCTGCCTTTTGCTGCTGACCTCCTGCTCTTTTTGGGCATGCATCTTCTGCTGCCAGGGTACAGCTGTACTAGTCATTATTTCCACTGGTACTGTAAGAGTCCATCGTGTGACTGTTACTCACAGCACTACACTGTATTACTTGCACTGACGAATGCAAGCATGCCCTCTCAAATATATTACCGCCCCTAACACATCTTCCTAACTAAGCATATTCAACCCGTTCCAACGTGGTAGATTTTGCTTCAGATAGATGACCACATTCCTTCCCTGAAGCTTCTCTCCTCCACGTATCAAAAAATGTTAACAAACAGGCATAATATATGCCCTGGGGAGCAGGGAAAGCTGCTTTTCTTTTTCTTGGCTGGCTTAATTCATGCTGGAGTTGTGTGACTTTTCATCTCTGCAGTCGGAGGAAAAGGCTAACTCCCAGTGTAAAAGTAGCATGATAAATGGTGGAAAAATAACTTGCTGGCTTTCCTAAGAAACTCTCCTCTCCAGCTCCTCCTCTCACTGTACTCCTTCCAGCGCCCCAGAATTCATTGCATCAGTGCATGTTATGGCACCTTTGGGATGTGTTAGTCATAAGAATGAAGCTACTGGTGCTTTGCAGGCATATTTTAACTTTGGCTCTCGCATGAGCGCTCTGACACATCTGTGCTGTCTGCACGTCTGGGTAGCGTTTGCTTGCCGGTGCCTCCTGAGATTCCAGACAGCTCAAAAAAAAGGAAACGTCTAATTTATATTGGTGAAGGTATGCGTGAGGTCCTTTTGTTGTTCTTTGGTGGTGCTGAGGGCTTTGGGGTACAGGGTTAACGTGGGATGAAGGCAGGAGGGATGGCTCAAATGGGAACTGTAATGTCCAGCTCCTGTTCTGTCCTTTCTCTTCTGAACACTGCAGGGTGGCCAGAGAGAGGGGAGGCTGTGTTTGCTCAGCCAGTCTTGCTCGTGTGCCCCTTTGGGTTATTTTCTGCACTGGGAATATTGAACAGGGGGCCAGCTGCATTGCCCTGGCCCCTTGGCATGCTGCTCACTGCGTGGGGCTCCTCGTGATGCTCCATCCCCTGTCACCAAAACGCATCAGGGACTGAGAAAATACAGCCTCTGGGCATTTGCACTGGCATCAGGAGGACCCACGCTCGCTGCCTCTGCCAAGCTGCTGCCAGCGCGTACCAAATTGCCCGTGTAATTCTGCCCCTTGTGCAGCAGACGTGAAATGGGCTTGATCTGAGCCTGTTTTCCTCATTTGAATTCATTCGGATCTCAGAATTAATCTGTAATTGTGTATAATTAACTTCTCACAGGGTGCTTTTGAAATGAGAGCTGGTAAGTCAGTGTTGTGCATTGTATTATGGACATTTCCTTCTGGATATGCCCTGTCATGTCCTCCTGCTCTCAGATGCTGTAGTCTGGATTACTTTCTGTGATTTCGGTTTATATGCGAAAAGGTGAGTTCAAAGCTGACTCTCTGGCTCTCTACTTTTGTATACAAGTGTAGAATTCCCAGTTTATTCCTGCAGGTTTAATACTAGCCCTGGTTTGGAAAACTTCTCTTATACCTTTTAGGCCCAATCTAATGTGTCCAGCAATGACTGGGCAAATACCAGGGCGGCTTATCAAGCTGTGTGTTATCCACCAGCAAATATACCAAGGTCAGTAAGCCTTAGAATACCGAGGTGTTTTAAATCAGAATCCTAAGGTATGGCATGTATACTCAGTCTATCACACGTATATTTGGTCTTTGTGTGCTCTGAGTCGTTTGCTTGTGTTTTGCACATAACCACAGTCACTTTATGGGAAAGAAGAACCAGGCTTGGTCTAAAGGAAAACTGTTCTGGCCTGTCCACATTAAATGTTCTTGTATTTGAGAGGCTGTAGCACAGAGAGCAACCTTTTTCACCTTTTTCTCCCTCAAAATGAATGACCAGATAAAGATCTGGTGAACAAAAATGCAGTGAAAGAGCAGAGTATTGTGGTCAGCAAAGGTTTTGTGAAACGAAATGCTGTTTTTGTTCTTCCCCTTAGGGAACAATAAGAAAACTTCTCTTTGTCCATATCTCTCTTTGAAACAAGCTCCATGACTGGTTGCAACCTGTAATAAAAATGCCATATGCAAGGGAATATATTTAATATTGGGAAAGCAGAAAGGAACGATATGATCTGTTTGGGCTTTGAAGGTAAATGTTTAGACATTTTTTTTCCTTTAAAATAAGCTGTGATAGATGCTGGTTAGCTGACTGGGAAATGAAATCACAGAGGATTTATGCGTTAATGACAGGCTATGATGTCAAAGACATTTGGCCTGTAGCCATAACCTTTTGTGCGGCTCTGGTTCATTCTTATAAATAAACAGGACTGCTGCCTGGGTTGGAGTCCCCATCACTTGGGAACACAGAGAACTGGGCTGAGGAGAACACTTAGAAATATGGAGTGAAAACAATAAGAAGAGTTTTTTCCCCCTTTAGTTTTATGCCGCAGGGCTGCGTTACTGTTGAAAGAAGCCCCAGATTACTGAAATAACACCAAAACCAATCTCACTTTATGAAGTTCCACTGTGTCGCAGTGATTTACAACTAGTCAAAAGCCCAGACACTCGTCAGCAGTGTACCTCACTGTGATTTGTGTTCCTCTCGTCCCATTTGTAGTATAAATAAGCAGACTGGGCTGGCTTCTATGGTCGTGCTTGTGTGGCACCCAAGGTTTGCATCAGGTGGAAGCGGTGGAAGCATTCATGCTGCCCAAGGAGGGTGCAGGGGCAGGTTCACAGCACCCAGATAGGAGAGGAGCAAACCCCAGGACTCCCATTGCAGTCACCTCTGAAAGCAAGCTGCAAATCTGACTGCAGAGAGACAGGGAGGCCCTGAAGTATACTTAACTTTCATACGTACCATATCTGTCCCCTTGAGGAACTTAGAGGCATAATTTTAATCCTATTTTGCCAGGTAATGGGCAGGATTTGCTTGCAGCCATATACATGGGAGGGCTTCATTCTGTTGTTATTGGTGTCATTTTTCACATAGAGTGATTTTTCCTTTTGCATTCTGTCCTCTGGGGCTGTGTTGCTGATGGTTCACAGGTACCAGACCCTTGGCAAAGTGAAGCTGTGTGGCTGCATTGATTGAATGGTACCCACTTAAACCCCATGAGGATCCAGGTCCTTTCACTAACATAACTACCAGCACCACATGGGTAAGTGTTACAGAGGAGCTTTCAAAGTCTGAGCGAAGTAAGCTCTGTGTCCTTCAGGTCTCTGATTCCTAAACCTCCACTGACTTCAGCAGACCCTGTCTGTCTGTGCCATGTGGTGCAGCATCAATCCAGCCTGAGATGTGGATAATAATATTTTGGGTAAAAAAAGGGAAGGGGTTTATTAAATATTAATATATGGTTTACAGCTGCGTTAAAGTTCCTCTCTTAATATGTAATACAACTTTGCCCAGGAGACTTAATTCCTGAGGGAGGGAATGTTTCTGCTTCTGGGGTTTGAAAGTAAAGAGAAAAGTGTATTCACAAGGGTATAAATATGCCATTATATGGGATGCTTTGTTCAGAATTCTGCTACATTTTGAACACTGGTGCTAACTAATGGCATGAGGTAATTAATGACAGTGCTTTTTGTTGAGCACAGGTACTGTGCTGATGTCCAGGGCAAAAAGACCTGAGTCATTTCTGTGTCAGGCTCTTGCTTTTAAAGCTCGGAGATTGAAGCAGACGCAGTTATGCCAAGGTCAGACCATGACATTAGAGACTGAAACTCCACCTATCTCTTGTCAGAGAGAAGAAAGAGATGGAAAATGCCAAGGGGGAGGTATCAGGAGAGAAAGATTTAGTGGAAAGGGAAAAGGCAGCTCCTCAGTCAGGGTAGGGGACATGCAGAGAGAAGTATTGAAGAGAGGTGAGTGGGAATTGTATCTTCCAATAAATAATGAAAAGGCAATGGGATGTCAGCTTGTAAATCATGCAGGGACTTCTGGCAGCTATAACAGAAAAGCCTTTGAATACACAGATGAGGGAAAAGCTTTGGGAGGGGTGTTTTTTCCAAAGGCTCGACAGGGAAGTTGATGTTTATTGGATATTTATTATGACTTTTGATAGCCTGAAGACAACTCCCACACTAGTTCAGTGGCCATCAGACACATCTGAGCACAGAGCATTGTGGATAGCTGGGGTCCTCAGGCTTGGTTACACTTGATTTGGGCTGTGATGACCATGAGCATCCTTCTCAGTCAGCAGTGAGAGGAAATCCCATGGGCTGCAGCACTGAGGAAGCATCAGAGAGGAGACAAGGCTGTTTGCTGCATGCTTGGATGCAGTGTAGCATTGCTCCAGGAGACAATAAGATGTAACAGTTGGATTTTCTCATTGATTTGGGGGGATGTTTTAAGCCTTATCTAATTAGAGGCTGTGAAACATTGAGGCAGAATAGTCATTTGTGAATGCAAGGCAACATCGTATTATTTCCATTGCTTTATCCCATGGATATGAAGGAGGATGGGGGGATCACCTTGGAGATGAGATAACCCTGGTGGAGCAGCCCTGTAGCATCAGCTGAAAACTGTGTACAAGACTGAGTTGTGAACTCTCAAATGAGAACATTCCCAATGTGTGCAGTGTGTTGCCTCTAATTTAAATTCCTCTAGTTCTATCCTTCATGGTTTTGGTCCTTTAGGCTTAAACGGCAGAACTGCTGCTTCTTTGTGCCTGGAAAACGATACAAGACCTTTACAGTCTCAAAATGGGCTTTTTTTTTTCTGAAGAAACAATGTAATTGCATACAAACAGTTCTCATCAGTTGCCTGAAGAGTCCCTTGGCTGAATTGTAAATCACTATAAAGTGCACCAAAAAGAAGAAAAGAAAGATTGGGACATAAATGACTCTTGGAGCTGTCTCGTCTGAGGTTCTGTAAGGTAATTAAATCAAGGAGACTTTCTGATCTATAGAAGGGTCAATGGAACAGGGCAGTGCTTTGAACCATGGTCTCATTAAGATACAATTGCCTGCATCGCTTCCCAGGTTGTTTATAACAGAGAGCTTATTCCTAAGCAGTCAATAACAGGAGCACATAAATCACAGCACAGAAAGAGTTACTTCCAATTTATGGACCAGCTCCTCAGCTGGTATAAATCACTGTTGCCCCAGTGATGTCACCTCAACCATGCTTTATTTAGACAATCCACAGATCTGTCTCATACTGTTCTCATTTTATTGGCTTTTATTGCATCACCAATTTCAAAGACCCTTTCCCCCCCACACCCAACCACTGAGGCAGTCCAGCTTTGGTCCCCTCAATCTCACCTCAGCATCATGCCTGAACAGTGTAGCATACACAGCTGGGTAGCAAGCAAGTAATACTCCTCCAGCCTAGAGCTCATCTAATAAAACATTATCACTAATAACTAATTAAACTTACAAAAGATCCTTCCTGGTTTTGTGGCAGTGGCTACTATGAGCCAATCTGCCAGTATGAGGTCATTTTTATATGTCCTGGTTGTATTTCATCACGCTGATGTCGGGATGGATGTCATCATTGTCAATATGGTATTTGTGAAGCTGGAGATCAATATTAAATACTGGATTTAGGATCCAGTGACAGAATTGTTGCTCTGACTGTGTTTGACCTTCTTTGGCTGACAGGAAGCCAGAGGGGTTTTTCCATGTCATTCAGTTAAAGGAGTTTCCACTGCCTGGCTTTCTCCTCTCGCTACATCATTGAGCAGCGACAACCTTCATTTGGAATTAGAAAGGAAAAGGATCCCTCTGAGGAAAGAGTAAAAATTTATGAGAAATCTCTGGAGAATGAAACATCAAACCAGGACAGAGCCCCAATGTGAGCAAACAGCCAAGGAATAACATGAAAAATTGATGAGCAGAGCTGCAGATACTCAAAAATAACAAATGAGCAGAATCCACTTAATTAGGGATGATTGTAACATTAATTCTCTAGTTTAAAAACACTAACTTCTATGCGTGGCTGGGATTCTGGCACTCAGACAATGGCGTGTCAGTTCTCTGCTGCTTTCCTTGGGACACACAGGAATTATGTATGTCTACTATTATAGTGAAAAATTACCAGCAATTTACTCCGAGCTGTTTCACAAATCAAAGCTGACACTACAGTGAGGATGAAGTATTCATTGGGTATCCACACTGTCCTCCTATTCCTTTAAGAGAGGGGATAAACATATGTGTTTAAGAACAAACACTCATGTACTGGATTTAAATACCTTCATTTGGTAGAACAGCCATATACTCATGAAGAAAACACCAAAGGAGATATGATCCGCATGAGCTGGGTAACCACTTGTTACAAGGCAAACATTTGCATCCCAGCTTCAGTAGGCAGCCTGCAACTATTGCCTCCTTTCCCTGTGCCTGATTTCTCCTCCAGGCCTCTGTCCATCTTCCTCGCTTCTGCTGCCATGTAATAAAACCTCTGGAACCATAACCCCTGATTTGTTTCTCTAAGCAGACTGAAGCCTATAGATTTTCCTGCTGGCCATTTTGACCATATATATATATGATCATATATACATATATATATATGCATACACATATATTGTCTGTCTTCATGTTAATCATCTGTAAATTCATCACCTTCACTATTCCATCTCTTTTCCATCTACTTGCTACTTCTCCATCTCTTGCAAGGGATTGGGAAGACTCAGACCCTCACGGGTGACAGCATTCCTTCCTGAACCCATGATAGCGCTTTCTTTTAACTTCCTCTTAGCCCAGAGATCTTTCTTATGCTCCTAATCTTCCTGAAACCATAATTTCTTACCCAAAGCTGCTTAAGCAGTTGGAGAGTAACGTTCATTTCCAGGCAATACGTGCGCAAACTTGGATGAAGGCTGGTTTGCAAAAGGAGCTGCCTATAATCCAGAGTAAAATTAAACCTTAATCCCTAGGAAAGATTTGTCACTGCCCAGCAAACACGTATCTTAATGAAGGCATTCATTCTTGCGCAGCACAAATCCATTCCTATCCAGTGGCTTAAAAGGATGAGCATCTGCACACAGGAACTTGGAATTTTCCCCATCTGAAGCAGTATGTCGCTGTTAAGAAAGGCTTATATAGAAGCACTTTTAAAGGAGGATACATCATTATCACTGTCTGAATCACATTAGCATCAGCAGGCCATGAAGGGCTCACTAAGGCACCTTTATGCAAGGAGTTGCTGCCTGTGCTGCTGGCAGTCCAGGCACTGGGCAGACAAAGGGCAGCTTCACCCCTGCTGTAGGAAAGGATCCGAGCTGCAGATGAATTAAAGGCTCTTTTTCTTGTGCGACAGCGGACCATGAGAGAGATCAGAAATCAACCTATGTCTCCTGAGCCACCGCCTTGTGCACTAACCACAAGATATTGTTTGTCTTCTGCTTTTCTCAACTGCTAGTAATTACACTTAGCAATGCTCTGGAAGCCAAAGCAAACAAGTGAGATTTCCAGTGAGCTTTCGGTTTGTTACTGAGACAGTTTTGTCCACAAGGCAATACAGAAAGTTAGCATGTTGCTAAGCCCACTTATCTGCTTTCCGTGTTTGAGGCATCCTTTCTCTCTGATGAGTGACTTTGCATACAAGCTGACATCTCCCTTTTTGGACTGGACTTTTTCTCTCTCACATGATGGGAAAACCAAATTCCATGCTGAATCAGAACACAGCCTGCACAACTCATGTCATCTGGATTCGTTTCAAAGGACAGGGATTTGGGTCACTCAGGACCTACCTCAGAACTGACTGGAAGTAACTTTGTGCATGGTTTTTTCCCCACTATACTACAAAGTATTGAGTCATGAGCAGAGCATCCTGGGATAACAGCAAATCTCCACAGACACTGGGTATTTGCTTTGTGCCTCAGATTTCTTATTCCTTACCTCTAATTTTAAACAGAATCTGTGGGGGTAAACAGAGGCATTTACTGCATTTTTCTATACTACATTATTTTTACATGGATATGAAAATTCCAGCACCTACTCATCCTGCACTGAGTCACTGGCATGTGCTTATCACAGGTGAATCTATTGAAGAAAATCATCCTTATTGACACCTTGCCTCTCTCCTTGGAGCCTATTCATGCATGATCTCATGGAGCTTTACAAGGGTTGACTGAAGACTGGGTGCAGTGTCCATCTAATTAGCAGTATTATCTCACCTGGCATCATGCTTTATGATCGGCAGACGTTATCTGGGAGATCTAATTCAAGGGAAACCTATGGGAATATTTCAATTCTGTTATTGACTTTTCTTTTCAAGCCTTGTAATTAATTCCTATTGCCTCAGGCAGGCTGTATAGTAGCGGTGACAGATGAGCTGTGCTCCATCACAAGAGCAAGCTAAAGCCCAAGCTGCAGTGTTCAGCTGGGCATCCTATCCCACCAGAGCTGGTAACTACCTCCACTTCTGCTGCCTTTGATGCAGCCATGGCAATGTAAAGGCAACACATGGTGGTATGGTTCTGAGTATTAAACACTAAGGAAACTCCAGTCCATAGCAGCACGGCACATCAGGAGAGACTCATTCACTTTTTCTTGCCTTGTCTTCAAGCCTCATAGATTCCTAGGAGTAAAGCACCTCCTGCCATTCTCCAAAGTTGAACACTATAGCATGAAAGACTGTTTCCAGACTTTCAGGGCAATCACTGAAGAATTAATTTAATGAAACTTCAACTTCTAAGGAAAAGATTGTTTACAAGTGTTTTTTGTGTCAACAGCACAGGTAAAAGTGGTAGGATTCCTGTTTGGCTTTGAAGCCAGAGAGTTCCTTTAAAAGACTGGGATTCAGACCGAGAAGGCCTTTGGGAAAGGACTAGTGGCACTGTTAGGCTCTTTAAAACGTGGGCCTTAGGGTTTGATGCTCATCTGTTCAATGAGTGTCAGGGTATTTCCCTAACTCAACCGAGTACTGCAAGCGCAGATCATTATAAGGCAAAAAGTTCATCTAAGACTGGATTAGAGACAAATAAACCTTCTAAGACAAAGCCTAAAGACGGTCTAACGCTCAGATATACACGTGGACATTTAAGCCCAATTTACTGACCATGTTTTACATCAGAAATTACGACCTAGTGAAGTGTGAAAGTGACTCAGATACCAGCACGTGTAATCAGTGCTGGTCTGCCTTGCGGATGCACATCCAACTGAGCACATGGCATCCGAGCAAGCCTTCTTGGGTAGCAGGTAGAGCTGGACCTCAGCCAAAGCTTGAAGACACATAGACCAAAGTTTCAGACTCCCTCTATGAAGTTCTAGGAAGTTGGCAAATGGTGTTTTAGTGCTGGCCAATTCCTAGTTTTAATTACTTCTGTGGATGGATTGGGTAGAGCTGCTATAAAGTGAAGACTGAGTGGCTCAGATTTGTTTTTAAAAACCAAACTAAGCAGATGATTCTTCTGTCTGACTACAGGCCAGCCCGACCCATATGAAGAAAAGGCTAGAGCACAGAGCTAACGTTTCTTGGCCAGCATGGCACTGCTATTAGGGGAGATTTCCAGCAACCTCTGTCACAAGTTGCAAGATATTTATCAGACGCTGTTTGAAATTTCATGACATTTAATTTTTTAAGACAGTAATTGCCTATTTCCTTACCAAAATCAGAAACAGAAAATGTTTTCAAAAGTCCTCGCTCCAGCAACCTCTATTGTGATTCAGTTTCTCTTTGCAGCTAAGCGCTGATCTCCTTATAACAGAAGCCCAGTATGGTCTCATACTGGTCATGAGAACTCATACCCGATGACCCCGGTTCAAATGCAAGCACAAGCAGTGCCAGGAGGGGAGCACTGGGTCTCATCTGCTGCTGGAGAACGAGGTGAGCATGCTTTCAAGAGTGACTAAGGCAGCTGCAAGATATAAGTTTCACCTTATCAATCTCTCAAGGGGAAAACAACTTTGCTTGCCATTAAAGTCCTTCTGGAAGCTACAGTACTTGTCCTTAGAAACCAAAGGGTGGAAATGGGTTTTCTGCACAGTTTGTTCCTGTTTGCCACTAAGAAGCTGAAGAGAAGGTGGTGAAGAATAGCTGGTTCAAACACATATGTGCATGTGTGTGTATATATGTATAATCATAATCTGAACACAACCTTCCCCAAAGTGACATGCAAAACCATACAGACCATCTGCTGTCTCTCAGTCTACTACATTAAGAGAGAGCAAGAGAGTAAGAACATGGACAGTTTGCAGGAGGTATGATTGTGGGAAAAAAAGAGATATATTATGCAATTTAATTGACTTGCTGATGTTGCTACCCACCTCCTTACCTTTCCTTGGTGTCAAGCTACACTACAGAGCAGCTACCATCCACTGTAAGTGGATGTGCAGGTAGGCTGCTGTATGGTGATGTCCAGATGTGCTTGACTCCATCTGCCTCCTTGAGGCTTCATCAGAAGCTCCTGACTATGACTAGAAGCTTCTTCAACAGCAGTCAGGTCACCAGTCACTGCCTCCATCTGTGGTACAGGCATGTCTTATGGGTAAAGATTTAACTAGCATAATTATCTTGATGAATTAGTGGTATTAAGTCAACTTCACTTCAATTATATCTACCTTCCACCCCTTTGTACTGCATGTCCCAGCTGTAAACATTGGTAAAATGCCTCAGTAGCTCTTAGAAATGATTGTACCACAGTTAATGAGAAATTCCAGAGTCCCACATAAAACCACGCTTGGAATGCAAACTGAAACTACCGGGCAGAGCAAATGAATTATCACTATTCTCACAAGTGCTTCACGGAGCTCTCTGTGCTTCAGGGATCTTGTTGTACCTTCTGAGGTCTCTGAAGGACATGAAGTTATATTGCTCCAAGCATGCATTGTATAACCTTCAAGTCCCTGCAGCATAAATGCGGGTAAACACCAGAAGAAAGTTGATTGGCACAATGGCAGGACCTGCAAAATCGACTGATAGCAACAAGCAAAGGAATACATCTTGTGTGTTCCTCTGAATGCCGTCCGAATCACTCCCTGAAGAGGTTCTCAGAGGACCTGATTTCAAAGGAAAACGTCTTTACTATTGAAAATCCCCTGCCCTCAACACAACACAGCTGATTCAGTGCTGTTTCTGATGGGTGGTGGCTGAAACCAGAGGAGTTTTAAGGAAACGAGGTGAAAATTACTGGGTGTGTCCATGTGATAACATCCCTTTGCTCTGCTGGGCCATCAGTACCCCACCCTTGAGCCCTGGTTTCTCCTTTAAATGCTGCTCTCTTTCCTCTCACACCTCTGTACCCACCCGATCTTTTTCTCCTGGTCATTTTAAAGTCTTGCTCTTCCCCTTTATGCCTTTTGTGGCCCCTCCGAGTTGGGGAAATTGTGACTGAATTTGCAATAGATAAAATGATTATAAGGATCTCACAGCTTTGCTAAGGACACTGCACACGGGATGCACACAGTTCTGGGATCTCGCATCACTTCTTGAGGTGGGTCCCCTTTGAGAGATGGCTTTGGCTGTTAGATACTGCTGCGTATTAGACTGTTGGACTGAAAAGCAGTTTCAAGCAAAGCATGGGGAAAGAGCTGAGCAAAGACCCCACTGCTGACCATCTTCACCAGGAGCTTGGCTGCTGACTTCCCCTGCTCCCCTCTCCCTCCCACGAAGCCACAGATGGTTTCCAGGACCCTAATCCACAAGCCAGCACATCTCATGGATGGAGTCACACAGCAAGAGAAAAAGGCTCAGGTCATGGAGCACAGCATCTCCCATTACACAACCCAGACAGAGGCATGCAGACACTGATAGGTACCATGTGCAGGCTCTGGGGATGGGTCCTTACCCTATCACCAAAGGTACACAAGTCTCATGGTGGGAAAGCTGCATGTAGAGAGGCCTGCCTCAAATAAATCTGGTCTAAAATCTTGAGTCTAGGTTTACAGGAGCTGAATTACATTCAACCCCTAAAATCCCTGCAAAGGCTTTTAATGTAGGAAAACATCCAGTGGCTGCAAGGGTTACATTACACCTTGTGACTGGGAAAGCATCCGGCAGCAGTCAGCTAGTCATACAGACTGTAGCGTAATTACAGCTCCACAGACCCACAGTGTCCTTTGGATTTGCTCCACAGACACTGGGTAATAATTATTTTACCCTATAGATCCAAAGCTTTTCAAGGATTTGTGGAGCTGGCATGTGGTACACCCTGGGGAAAAAACCAGCAGACAGGGCATGATACAACAGGTATGATACTGTATATTAATTTCCATGGAAACCCTCGTGGGTAAACTGGTGCAAGACCAAACAGAGCATCAACTGGCAATTGTGCCATGATAAGTGAGCCCTTGCTGATCAGTGTTCATGATTAGGTTAAAGGTTTCTTTGTCGGGTCAGCTAGGATGAGGTCATGAGTGCTCTTTGGGGAATGCCTCACCATACCCACAGGAGTTCTGCGGGAAGAAGAAAATGATCACTCCTTAAGGAAAAGTGCTAAAAGACTTTTACCAATTGCCTGCTGACAAACCAGTGGAACATCTGAGTATTCATCTCTATCAAGACCAGCAAAACCACAGTGGAGCTGGACTCGATTTGCCCTGTTGCCTTTTGAGCAACTCAGTGTTTTTCTTCCCTAAATCCTCCCCTCACTCATTTTTCATTTCTGCTGTGACTTCTCAGCAGGCAGCAGAGACAAGGTACATGCTGAGTGATCATCCTGTTCGGTTTTCCACATCTGACACTCAATGAAAACACATGGAGAGGAAAGAATGGTTTGCAGTGAGTGATAACAGCTCTGCCTGTGGCTACCACGGGACATCACTCGTATGATGATGTTGATGCTAACGCACATGGGATGTGTAATGGTGTGCCACCAAGTCTGGTGGCAATGAAACACTGAAGGTTAAAGGGATGGATGGGGCACATAGAAAGTCAGTGGGAGAGCAGGAACAGAGCACAGGCAAAGTCTTCCTGAGCCTCTGTGCTGCTGCCTGGATGAGTCCTGGGGTGTTGTGGCATACCTGGGCTGAGTTTCAAGTCGACCTCAAGTGATTTATGGGCTGGATGGAGACCTATAAAACCTGCGGCAATTCTGCAAGGGGGTTCTCTGTGAGACTCAGCAAAACTGCGAAGCTCCAGCTGAGCTTTGTCCTGATTTTTCTGAACCTCGGATAAATGTAAACCAAAAGCCTCAACCCAAACACTGCCAAATTACGGGGGATGTGCCAAAACAGAGAGTATTTTTAAATATCTTCTCCTCTTTTGTGGCTTCTGGGATGGGCATAAGGACACTGAGCAATAAACAAAGGAATACAGAGACAGTGTTTGGTGAACTCTGTACATGACCTTTTCCACGAGGTGAAGTTATTGTATAAGACTTCCCTGTCTGAATGGGAAGGGAATGAGCAGGACAACACAATAAACCATCTCTCAGCAAATGCTGAAGACTCAATTACAAGGCAATGGCCTAATTTCAAGGTCCCAGCCAAACTAAAACAGCTGCTGAGCCACAGCTGGGTGTAAGGCATCACAGGACTCGTCCCCCTTGGGTCAGAAGGGCAGTCAGCAGTCCAGGGCTGTCCAATGAAAGACAGTCTGTAGCAAAGCCCAGAACCCTTCAGATCCATCTATCTAACATCAGGGGATAAGTGAGCTGTAGGTAGAGGTGCGCAGTGATTTACTGCCCTTAAAATCTGTTTTCTCTTAAATGTCTTTTTTTTTCTAAATAAAAGACTTCTTCTAAATAAATAGCACTTGGCTCAGACAAGGCCCTTTCTTTACTGCGCACCAGTGACATTGCTCCCAGAAAGCACAGAACCACAGGCACTGAAAATAGGTCAGGCCTGCTGAGGTAATGGGGATAATTACCCTCTCTCCCAGGCTGCAAGTGGGAAAATGGTGAGATTTCCCACCCCATCTCGCCCCAAAACTCAGGTTAAGAAGCAGGGATGATGTGTGCTTGGGAAGCACTGGGGCAGATGCTCCCACCAGCTACTGCAAAGCATCAGCAGTTGGACCCTCTGCAGCATGCAGAGGGAGGGAAGAAAGGAAGTTGATTAACTCTTCCTCATGAGAGGAAGAGCAAGGAAAGCAATGTTTGTCAATAGGAAACATGAAAAAATCCCCAACCTCAGACTCAACCATCCTCATTCCACCCATCAGATAAGCTAATGGAGCATTAACACTTCTCCATTTCACCCTTCCTGCCCTGCCCTGCAATTTGCAAACGGAACAGAGCTTCTGCATCCCTTTTGCTCTTGCAAAGCTGCCCATCCTGCCCCACATTTATCTGCTGGACACAGCACAGCACACAGATCGGTTCCTGTTATTAAATCAACAAAAATGGTGATGGTGAAAAACGACAGCAGCTTTCTCCATCCTGGGCTGCTGATGGTGATCTGTCCTCCCTAGGGAGCAGGCTTTGGTGATGGGACAAAGAGCTGATTGCAATGCTTGCCCCCTTATCCAGGGGTGTTTATAGCCCACATCCTTTCCCATATGCTTGCCCAGGAAAGCAGGCATGACTTCTAAGAGCTGCTGAATGAAGTACAAAAGCAGCACCTTCTCTACAGGGATATTAACACAGCTCTTTCTTTCCCTGAGTGCAAACAGAGCTCAGCGAGTTCTCGTGTCCTTTCACTGGGAGCAAATATTGTGACCACATTACACCTACCCTGCAGTCTTCACAGCTCTATGAAACTCTGTCATGGCTTGAAGCTTGTGCATTCAAAAGGAGTAAGTTTGGTTTTCACTGATTCATGCAAATTAAAGGTGAGAGGCAAGGTGTCGCTTAGTCTCTGCCTAGCCTCTCCCCAGCTCACAGCCCACTGAAGTCCAGGCTTTTAGCTTGGTGTGTCCTCTAGAAAGGCATCGAGCCCTGCTGCCAAGTGATGGAAAGGTGCACTGGATCCTGCAGTGACTTCATTTTGAGGATCACATCACCCTGCTGTAAACGTGTTCACCCAATTTCTTGTTATAACTTTATAATCAGTAGCTGCAGCCATCAAAATAGAACAGGGTATTCCAGGATCAGCCTCTCCTGCTACTTCTGTCCCGGTATACTCCAATATCTGTGCATTATTCCTCACTTTACTTGCTCTGTGATTTTTTTCAATGCAAAATACATTGGATAGATGTTGTATGTTGGAATGATTGTGCATTAGTGCCCCTAGTTACGAATTCCTCATATCAGAAAGTGATGGGAACAAGCCCAGCAGGGATGCTGCACAAGTCACTAGCACTGGGCACAGAGTTCCTTTACTGCAAAACACTCCATCTTCCCCCTTAGAAATACAATGGATGTAAAGAAAAGGACCCAACTGAGGTTGAAAGCGAAGTGTTTCAAAGACAGAGAGCTTTGTTCTTATCCTTACTGCTCCAGACACACAGCAGAGTGAAAGGGAGTAGGGGATGGGGCCAAAATTAGTATTATTTCTGGAAGAAGATTGATCCTGGAAAGTAAATCCATGAAAGAGCAAGAGAAACAAGGGATTGTTGATGAGGGTCACTCTGAGGTCTGGCACACATGACCTGAAAAGCCCAAAAGCTTTGGATTCAATCACCCCAAACAATGAAGGCATTGACTGTGATTACATAGTTACAAGACTGCACAGGGTAAATTAACAGTCGGAAATTGGATGAGGAAAGGCTGGGATATCCACAACCATGACGTGCTCTGCCATGTTATGAGGGTTTGACAGCAGCCATAAGCACTTTTAGGTGGGCCTGATGCTAACGTCAGCCTGCCAAGGATATGCCCATCCTTGGGAGTATGGGATTACTGTAAAGAGCTGGGACTCTGGCTGGGCATGTACCTCGACTTTCTCACCACTTCCTTCCTTCACAGTAAATGGAACACTCAAATGAAATAAATAAAAGGAGGTATCTGGGTAAAGCCAAATCCACATCCAGTTTCCCAAAGCCCTTTATTAGAAAGTGCCTTTGGTTTGAGCACATAGAGCTGAGGCTCTCAGGGAACTGAGGGCAATTCCCACTCCTCCACCCTTTAGGACATCAGGAATTTAATTAAGGGTGGGACATTAGGACCTGTGGTTTTATTTAGCTCTGCCCCCCTTCACCTGAGACTGCGTTATCTGCTCTCTTTTATAGTGACATAATAAACCAGTTATCAGAAACATCCTGGTCCAGGATGGAAGTTTTCCTTTGTTGAACCAAACTAACAAAGACCTGGAAAGGATAAATCTTGCTCTGTCTTCCCCTCTGCTTTGGAGATGTTACTCTATAGCCCTGACTATAGAGTGAGGTAATCAGTTTACTAGAATACTCACTGAAGGAGCAATATATACTTGTATTAGTAAGTCCAGAGCTCATCCCTGGAACAACCACCGCATAAGAATAAATGACACAGCAACCTCCAATGACAGGCTCCTGCAGGGCTTATTTCTAGAATGGGCAACAAACCAATCTCCATAGAAATCCTTTACTGCACTTTCTCCCCTTTTTACAAGGCCCTAAGGCTAATTAGTGCCTAGCAACACCTTGAGAAAGATGAAACTTCATTTAGGGTTCACTGCTTTGACATACAGTTAAAAGAGCAAGGCAACAGAAGTCTTTTCTGGTATCTTATATCCTACAGACACAGAGCACCCGTAAGATGAGAAGAATATGCTTAGCTTTAATTAGCTTTCTAGAACTTGCAGACACATCTAACAGGCATAAACCCTGCCTACCTGGGGTCTGATATCAGACTGCACCAGTCATTAGCTCTCAATTGCTTCTCCCTGTTTTGCTTTGCTGAAACATACTTGGATTTGGAGGGGTATGGGAAAGAAACCACTTTGTTATGTACAAAATAGGTAGGATTTGAGCTTTAGGAGAAGACAGGGGAAGAAATAAAATACTAATAAAGCCACAATTTACTTAAATGAAAGTAGTGTTTAATAATATTATTATTCTAGGTAAGAATTTGCCTTAAAGGTAACCAGCAATACTCTTACTCACCTCCATATGTCAAACTTATGTATTTATATATCAACATACCTGTTTCTTCCTCAAGGAAACCCAGCTGCAGAGTCCACTCACAGGGATGACAAAGCCTGAATGTGGAGCATCAGATGGAGCAAGAGAACACAATGGAAATCCTGGTAGTGCTGTGGCTTGGGTATCACTTCCATGCTGATAAACCCTTCCTGATGAACACAGTGCTTCCTTAATCAAGCAATTCAGGTGCAGAAAGTTGGGATGCAAGTGGGCTAATTGGGAACTGAAGTAATGGGTAACACAACATTATGTTTCAGTCAGCTTTTAGATATAAGCTGAAACTTTCTGCAATGGAAATTAAGCAACTCTATTTTAACTAGTTCCCTATGTAAATTTGAAAGGAAGTAAGTTGTCAGGCTACTGCAAAGCGATCCTTGGGGTCAGAGGCAAGGCTCCTGTAAAAGTCCTTGTGTGTCACATAGAGGGGAATTACCCCTAACCTGAAATTAAAACATTTCACAGTGAAGAATGCTTCAAATTCCCTGGAAGAAGTTTCTTTTTATCTTCTCTGGCACTAACTCTTTAAGCATTTTACAATCCCAGGCAATCTGAAGCACTGAGAAGGGCAGTATTTCTAGATATGGAGTAGGCAAATGCTCAACAGGAAAGACAGAAAATGCTTTTCCCTTTTTTCCCCCCTTCAAACTTGTTTTTGTCATTAAACTGAGCTGACAATGATCTGCATTTTATTTACTTCCTACATTTAAGTAGAAAGACACACAACAACAGAAACCATCTGATACAACTGACATTTAACACTGTTCATCTGTAATGAAGATCTCCTGTGACTACTTTTCTCATTCTTGTTAACACAACTTCCTAATGCTAATTGCTCTCACACTTGGCTTATGTGTTTTTAATAGTATGTGTGCAGACAACAAACAGCTAATAGTAACAACAGCCATAAAACCACAGTCATCCGCGCCATCCGAGTACTCAGTGTCATCCTTTCTAACCTAGGACTGTTTTTCAATCCTTAAATAACCAGCTGAGCTGATTTGCAAACTAATTTGCCTTCAATATGGATAACGATTGTGAAGGGTTTTGTTCTGGCCAATAATAGTTGTACTTTATCTTCCTTTGCCTTTTAACTACATGCGCCCTAATTGCGTATTTACATTTGCTGGCATGTGCAAAACATTTTAAGTAGATGGGCAAAGCAGCTAATTAGTATTGTACATTCTGTGCTCACATGGTACACCAGAAAATGGTTCAGTGGGAGCAGGTTATCAAGCACAGAGTCAACATTCTTCATTAATTCAAAAAGAGGAATCACCAATCAGGACCCTGCATTAGTGTTTTGAAACTTATATCCATGGGTAGCATGGGATTTCTTATTGTTTTATGAAATCATATACAGAGTTTTGCTGATTAAGAGCTTGGAAATATATGGGTCTGTGCTCTAGGTTGTACTTCTACCTAATCGTTGGTTTACTGCTTCCTCAGTACCCATTCCCAACCAGAATCACAATTCTCCACTCAGGCTGTACGTGTTCTTGCTCCTCCTTCCCCTGTGGGAGTCATAACTTGTAGCATCAACAAATGGGGAGCAAAAGAATCGATAAACAAATGTTCTGTATTGCAAATGAGTGAATTTCTTGTTTAAGTGTATTAGTGTGATTTCTGCATAAAAACCAAGGAACACACGTGGGCTTTAATGCGATGCTTTTAAAATACTAGTTAGAAGCAGGCTAAGATCCATGGGTTCCTCTCCAGAGAGTACAGCAGATTGTTCACAATTATGCAGAAGTGTAATGGGGATTATAAGGAGCTATATTTCTTCTTAATGGGGATGAGGATAATGTAGTTTAAAACCACAGACTGTACTTTGCTATGCTTTGACATGCAGACATCTGCCAGCTGGTTGTTTTATCACGAAGGAAGCCGAGGAAGGCAAACATGAGAAGCGGTTGGGTCTGTACCAGAGATCTCCTAGGTTGTTAGTGCAGTTTTTCTGGTAGCAGTGGTGCTAGGATGTGTCGTTACTGGTTTGTTGACAAACATTTCAGGTGTGTTGGTGTGTGCATTGAGCAAAGGGGTCCAGGATTCACTTCCAGAACAGAGCCTGGCCGGTGCGGAGGAGCACGACAAATTCCACAGAGCAGCTGCAAAGATTTTATTGTCCTTTTATCTCCTTTTCTTTTTAATTTTCTCCTTTTGCTTCCCATGCTCTGTATTAGATCTGTTCCAAATTGACCATTGGCTTTATTTAATTAAATTGACCTTGACCTGTGTCTCTGATCAACACCGAGGCTAAAAGCATAACAAGAAGCAAGACAGGGGTCTGGCAACTCCACTAATAAGAATATCTATTGCATCGTTAATAATAATGCTGATAGCTCCTCTAATAACATATTCTACTGGCCAATGAGCCAGTATATGGTTTTGCTCAGTTTTCTGTGTTTTCCTGCATATGGAAACAGGCATGTACTAGATAAAAAGTGATAAACTTCACTGTCAGTGACATGTTTGGGTTTTTTTCTTAGTGGTGGACCCAAATTTAACCAATCTACTAGAAATCAAGAAGCGCTACTTCCCAAGAAGTATTGTGATATTATTATAGAGCACATACATATATATACGTATGCATAATATATGCATTATATTGCAAACTTATCTCCCCAAAGCATGGAACAGGCTGGGGCATGATCTACCCACCCCAGTGGCCCAGAAAAAATAAGTAGAGCAGCTATTCCCCTTCCTATATATACTTACAAAGCTTTTTCTGACAGCTGAGGTTCAGGCTGGTGACACAGCAACATGAAGCAGAGACCTGTAAGATGTGATCTTCCAGGCATCACTGGCAAAGGTTTTGCCAAGTAAGTGTCTTTTAATATGGAGAGTGCGCATATTTCTGGAGCAGAATATCTGTCTCTGCATCAGCATAATGTGTTTACTGAGGATCACAGTTACAGTGCTACTAAACTTTAAACACATATTGCAGGAGAAGCAATTACCTTATAAATGTCTTCATTTGTATACGCTGGTCAATACTCAGTGTGTAAAACCCCAACCTTCTAAACAACCCAAATCAATACATGATGGTTTATAACAGTCACTGCTATCACGATCGCTCTAATCAGCTCTTTTCCTGTCTTCATTGGGCATTTATAGCAAAGCACAAGTTTCCAGCAATCTTTCCCAGAAGGAACTACTGTAATATTAGATGCAGTCTAAGTTACAAGGAAACATAAAAGTACCTCAGAAAAGAAGTCTGGCAGGTGATGGGATGTTCAACTGAAACAGGTCAGGAGTCAGCCCTCATTTCAAACTGGGATTAAATCCGAGATAAGGCTCAAGTTCAGAGGTTTGACGAACAGCTTTTTGTTGGGGTTTTTTCCCATTTATGAGATTTTTACACAAACTGTAGTTAAGAGCCAAGTTAGGCATGTTTTCTGAAAAATAAAATGGCCATTAGCTGCAAGAACCCGAAGCCAATAAATGAATGTGTTGTCTTTCCAAGTTAATGCCTCTTCAATGCTTCCAAACCTAAAAAGAAATAAAGCTTGAAAAGATAAGTTATTCCTTCAGCAAAATTATCTCCCCAGAACCTGGCAACTTTCATGGGCTATAAAATTCAATTAACATTTTTTGCTTTGTGTGTCACGCTTCAATTAAGTAGAAAGCATATTCATCATATAGAACAGGAGTGTATTTCACATGAGATAATGTGCTGGATTTCAGGACTTTGCTACTCTGGTTGTGATTCAAACTCAGAAAGGTCTGTGCCTTGTTTACGTCTCTGGAAATGGAAGGGATGGGAGTCATCCGTGGTGTGCATTTATCAATAGGAAAAATGACTATTACTGCACTGGAAGGGCCTGGAACCGCCTCTCCCTGCAAACTGTTGAATCTGTGCCTGGCACTGCAAACATTTTAGCAACAGCGTAAAAATGACAACTGGAGCTTTGAGAGGGCTCTAAAACCTTCACAGAATGGACTATGAAGTGCTCTGTGCCTAGGAAAAAGGTCAGGTTTTCAAGATGCAGAGGGACTTGTTTGGTAAAGCACGTGGCTGCCTCATGCCTGGGTACCACAACTGCCTGTTGTAAAATCCCAATAGTCACTGCCTTTGAAAATCCAGACGTGGACCAGCAGCTTTTTCCTTGCAAAAGGAACAGAATGATGCCCTGGTGGTTCTGGCACTAGAGGAGAAGTCAAGAGCTCTCTTTTCCTTTTGACTTTGCCACTGCTTTTAACAAATCGTTCACACTTGAAAGCTTTGATTTCCCATCCCAATCAGAACCGACCCCACTTGTATCACTCACAGAAGGGTTTGTGAAAATAGGAGGACCTTTAACAAAGACTGCTGTTGAAATGTAAGCTCTTCCAGGCAAAGGAGCATCTCTTCATACCATGAAGTGGCTGGTAGGGCCAGCTCCCCAGCAATAATGAAGGAATGCTACAGCACAATAAATGCTCTGGGCAACGCCTCTTTCAATGATAAAGCTTAATAGCTTGTTCATCCATACAGACGAATGACATAGGTATGAAAACATTAAACCAGTTACCTTTCCAAAATGTCCACAGCTTAGCCTTCCAGACTGCCAAGGTTTTACTGGAAATCTCATGACAGTTACAATGCCGACTGCTTCTGCCATTTCAGCACTTCCAGCTTGAGCTAAGAACTGGAACCTTAGCGCGTAATAGAAACAAAATTAACCAGATTTGTCAGAAACTTCAGAGAAGTTTGGCTCTATAAGAAATAAAGGATCCAAGACTGGCAAGAGGTATGTATTTTTTCTCTCTCATTCAAGTACTTTCTTAATTACAAAACAAACAGAAGCAGAAAACAGAAAAAACCCCCTCTTTAACATGCCATATGGTCAGGAGTAGTTGGAAAGAAAGTTCCCTTCTCATGATTCAACTGAAAGTTTTTATTTATTAGAGATGATTTAAACCCTAAAAACTTGAAAATATTAGACTAGAAAACAATAGTGGTTACATGTGTCAGCTCTTCAGAAGAGACCAAAAGTGAAGAAGAAGATTCTTCCAGCATAAAGCAAACGCTGCAGTAAATCACTGTATGTGCTAAATAAATCAGTATGATGCTGATAAAGCTTCTTTGGCTGCTTCGAGTCCCTTTTCAGAAGGTTTTTAAACTGGTGGTTACATCCCGTCTGTGATATGTCGTTGTGTAACTCATCAGGTGGGCCAAAAAAGTATCAATAAATAAATCTTTAAGAAACATAAAATGGGATTTGGCTCGAAGGACAAAAGGACCTGTGCAAGAAATTTCCACATTAAAAATACATTGCTCTTTCTGAATCCCGGGGTGAAGAAACGGTTTGAAATGAAACAGACAATTCCATAATTTTAGGGGGAAAATATTTACTATAAAAGAGACAAGTTCACCATAACAGCCAGTCCAAGTTTAACTGAGAAAAAAATCTCAGTCCCCTGCTCAACCCTGCTAGCAGTTATAAGCTGGAGCACAATGGACTCATGGCCTTAACCTGTCTGCCTGAGCGCTGTGATTACAGATTTTGTGATCCAAAGTTATTTTTGCTTTCAGTTCCTCTCCAGCACATCCAAAGGGCTAACTTTGAGCATGGGGCCTCTCTCTGCAAAGAGCAACAGACAGCAGCACATTATTCTCTCCAACCTATTTGCAACTGCAAGTGGAAAGACAGAGACCAGCGAAGATATTTCCCTAAGATCAGAAAGGACCAACAAAAACATCCCCAAAAGGACAGTTGGGTGCTCCGTGTTGGACCATCCTGGTCAGAGATAAAGCAATAGGTCTGCACGGAGCTCTGGCATTAATTCAGCTCCTATTTCAGGTCCTTTCACAGCATGTTCACCAGGTGTATCATGCACTTTATTAGCCTTTATGGATGTACTACCTGTAGTTATCTTCTGAAGCATAAAATATCAGGGATGAGTTTAAAGTACGTCCACCTTGCTCTATTAGGTTTTAAAATGTCACAGGTGAACCCCTTGGGCCTATCAGAAATTACTGACTTTCGCCCCTGATTTCAAAGGGGCAGTGCATTTCCTCTGATCTATTCAACTATTCATCTATTTTGGCATTTGGGTGTCTTTAGAGCAAAAAGTTAGATTTTTATCCAGCCTGACTTCTGGCTTTCCAAAGCATGAAGAGCTGCTCAAAATGTGGGAGCCAGTGCATCCTATAGAGAGGAAAAAGAGTTACCCTGTGCTCGGTTTCTTTATTTCTTTTTATAGTTCCACTGCTACATTAGAATTGAAAGAAGCCACCCAAATAACAAAACAGTAGACAAACAGAAGGGAATAAAGAAGCTGGAACAAGATTTACAGACACAAACACTGAATGCGCTACCAGGAGTAGTCTTCTGTTAGAAGTTAGGTTGGTCTGTTTGCTAATCAAGGTCACCACCCCTGTCACCAAAGGCAGAGTTTTCATGTTTCCCTACTCCCATCATGCTGTTGCACGGTGCAATGCTGTTTAACTGTTGATCAAACAAAGAAGTAATATGAAAACCAGTGCTTGGTAACAGCATATTACATGCGCATGAAAAATCAGTGCTGGCATGACTCTGCGTAGTGTTTTGCAGGTGAGGTCATTACAGCAGCAGAGCACATCTTTTGGGTTTTGGCTCTTGGAAATACATCAAGTTTGGAATAGGGAAAGGGGAGAGATGGAGACCTTTGCTCCTTCTGAATATCGGTCTTTCTCACTTCATATTTTTGATGCTACTGATGACCAGTGTTAAGTCACATCCCTTAGGCTTGGTATTACAGACCAAGACACCCGAGTAGCAATTCAGTGTGGGTAATTTTCTGTGATGGGAAGCCCAGTGTGGCTAAGAAGTCTTGCTGACAACTGTCCATTTTTGAGATTTGGATGAATACAACCTTCAAGGCAGCAAATAATGAACAGCCATAGAAAATTATTTAACACAAGTTTTGCAAAGTGCAAATGGGTTTGCTCCCATTTCATCCTATGAGAGATGATTATGATTAACAATGATCATTTTACATAATTGGCTGTATAATTTTATGACCTCAATTATACTGAGATGTAGTTACAAGCACATCTTCAGGGATGCAACAAATCTCTGAGCGTGACAGTCAATGAGGGAAAAGAACATTCCCACTATTTCTGCTCTTGCAGATTAGGGCAATGTTACTGTAAAACCTGTCATTGCCTGAGTCTGCTGGGGTGATCACCTGCAGAGACAGAAAATGATGACTGAAGGCACTATATCCACCTTCCTGTGCCTATTTAGATGGCTCTTTTACACCACAGTGGTGATAAAAACAGTCTTTGTTGCATAACTGTAAAAAAGGTTCTTGACAAGCAGCCAAATCTTTATATTTGTATTTTATCTCCTTCTGAACTCGAGACTGTGATTCTGCTTCTCTTAGTAATCAGAAATAGACCAAATCCTGCTGAAAATTACCTTAAAAACTGGATTTGGGTCACTCAAAAGGGAAAACAGGTAAAAAGCCTGGATCCAGTGTTGAACTTTCTTCGCTTGTTGTTTGGGTTCTAGGGCTTGGTTTTGGTCCATCTTAATAAACGGAGCTGACAAGTACAACCTGGTTAATTCATCACGCATCTGAAAATGGAATAAGGAAAAGAGCAGATCTATTTCTATTTCTTCAGAGGATGCAAGTCTGAGATTAAGAAGAATAAAATATCTAGAAGCTTACTTCAAAAATAACAGGAGGTTCATCATCTTTCTTTAATCCATACCCAAATGTGACCTAGACTCAAGAGAGAATACAAAGCTTTCAAGACAGTTCCAGAGTTTCTATGAGCTCATGACCCTTTGTGTAATCTGCATTATATGTGAAATTGTTTTGCAGTGAACTAGGAAATTATCAGTATCCAGCATGTCACTGGGGACTCTTTCAAACTGTATAATTAGAATAATTTCACTTGTATTGGGCAGGACAAGGATTCAAAAAGCAATTCAGAGGCAAAAGGGCAAGCAGCCAGACCATGCTATGTGGAGCTGAGTGATGTGCTTTGCATTTTATTACTCTTCCACGTAAAATCTGGCAGTCATGTATTTAGCAAATGCTCCTATTTGTTTTCTGCAAGCTCCTCTGAAACAGTACCACTCTGCTCTAGCTCAATACAACTGAGTTAGGAATGGCTAGGAATAGTTTGCAGGAAATATGCTGCAGAACATTAGGTTTGGAAACCGTGTGACAGAGGCCCTCAAAAACTCAGACAGCTGGTGCAAAGGGACCCTTCCTAAGCTCTAATGACAGTAGAGGAAAGTGTGGAGACACCGTTTCCACTAGCGTAATAGTGGGAATAGGGGGATGCTCTGTGCCCAGGGCATCCATCCCCGCTTTGGTCATCAGTATTCTTCCAGTAGTTGAACAGTTACTTTAACATCACTAAACACACACTGCAAAAAGTTTGTCTGTGCCAGTGCAATCCTATTACATTTATTCCTTAATTTTCATAAAGAAAGGAGTATTTGTAATGCAAGGAAGAATAAACGTTGTGTAGAATTCCCACAGGCAAAGATTCATGTCTTCATGAGGATCCCGTAAGTTCTGTGAATCATTTCGCCCCCCCAACATCTTCTCTGAGTTGTCTCCATACTTATGCTCCTTTCCTTAGTGCCTTCTGGCCCGTAGCAAAGGGTTTGTTCAGCCGTACTAAGCCACACACCTCTCCCTCTCTGGGAATATTTGTCTTTTACTTGTTACAAGGAAGATCTGCAGCCTTTAAGGGAAGCTATAAACACATATTAACCCCTCAGGGATTGCAGCTACTGCCTTGGTGACACAATTTGCTTTAGAATTACATTTCCTCTTACACAGGACTCCTGGTGCCACAAAAGGAGTGTAGGATAAAGGAAATCCAGTTTTATACCTTATTTCATATTGATAAAACCTCTAAGCTAACCTTCCAACAACAATGCAATGTGCATGGGAGATGGCGATTGGTTCTCTTGTAACCTGGAGATCGTTTAAGATGAAGAAATCTGATCACAGACATAGTATAAGTCTGGATCCTCCTCCCATTTTTATGAGTATGAAGGTACGTACTCCTCCTTCTTTGATGTATGCAAATACACTGGGGCAAGGAGATAATTTCTGAGGTCTATCAGTAACAGTAGCCTGCTTTGCTGCATCAGTGTTAAGATGCTAAAAGGCTTTCATTCCTTTTTGTGGTCAACCTTTATTCCACCCTGCTTAAGTCCGGCAGTCCTTGAGGCTGCATCTCCAAAGCTGAGTTACTTGAGATGAACAGGAAACAAACAGGGAAGGCAGAAAAGTTAAAAGCCACAAGACACAACCAAATTCCCAAATCTACTGAAGTCCCAAGTTCAGAAGTGACTTTGGTACTCAGGACCTTAAATCCTTGTGAAGAACTCATCATCTGAGTCTAACTACTCTTAGTCTAACCCTAACATTTCTGTATGTTTGTCCCTGTCAAATGAAAACCCATCTTTATGTTCTGTTTCTTGGTGTTTTTCTGGCTCTGGATGAACGTTGTGGGAAATGCAGGAAAATGCTGCTTAATCCTAAATACCTGAATCTAAGGATCCTTTTTGAAGTATTTGTTCTGTGAAGCTATTTTCCTCCATTTAAGGATACACGATACCCTGGCAGGCTGAACTGCATGATGCTGGGGAATTAACTTTCAGGTATGAGTACACATGGGGACCTCATCACTCCTACTTCTAATCTCATCTGTGATAGCTTCTCCCTGTGTTAACCTGGGATAAGTTTTCAGGTGTGACTGCTAGATCTGAGAAATCAGAGCAACAACCTCTTTGTAAACTGCAGAGAAAAGAGCAGCAACACAGAGCTTGCAAGAGTGAAGTGCTTTGAAGAGGACAGACATTGTATAAATGCCATCTGACAGTCAAGTCAACAGATCCCTACAAAGGGCAAATGAAACCCAATTAACCTAGCAAGAAGTTAGCCCTTTCATTATGATAGCAGCTCTGCTCTGATAAAAGCAAGAATTCAAAGAACTTGATGATTTCATCTCCTTGGCACAGAGATGACTGCACAGCTGCACAGCTGGGATGTCACAATAAAAGCAAATGCTTACAAAAGGTTGTTCTTTATGTTTTTGGCTTGTAAATGTAAACTGACTGTACTATCTATACATGCCAGGAATGTCAACAGTGGCTCGAGTGTACATCTATCGCCCTCTAATCCAGGACAATACAACAGTACAAGTAATAAATTCTCTCACTTTCAGAGCTCAAAGCAACAAAAGAATCCGTATTTGGACAGAGAAAGCTTTTATATTGGCTTGGACAATATACATGCAAAGGAGAACATACTTACTCTGCCAGAATAGGTGAACTGCATTAAACTTCCCCCCTCTCCTGTTGCGGTGCCTTAGAAGATGGTGAGTTTTCTCCCTCCAATCCTCCCAGATGGACTGCAGAGAGAAAAGAACAAATGGAAGTAGTGGTTTGTAGGCTGTAGTTTGGAGCCTTCTTTGATTTTAAGTGCTTTCAGTGCTGGAACCTGACAGATGGTCACGTTTTCTAGCAGAGAAAACCTTGCGAAACGTTTAGAGGGTACGAGTGCAGATGTGCTTTGTACATTCGTGCTTCACACCTTTGTCCGGGGAGCTCAAGTGCAAGCTTGTCCTGCGCTGCAGGTTGCAAGTGCGGTTACAGCGCTGCGCCGACGTTGCATGGGAATTCCCTCTGAAGTGAGAAAATGCATTGAAAGCAAAGGACTTGCAAAATACAGGGAAAACATGGAATATGGGGACAACTTCCAGCTCTTGCAGATGAGATGGAGATTTTTCTTTGGATAGATTATCTCATAATGGCCATGTATCAGTTTTTCTACCACCTTTTCTTAAATAACTGAATTGCTACTCTTCACACCACAAGTGAGACCACAACTTGACTCCTTAAACTATATCCTTCATTTGAGCAACATCTAGGTGCCTTTCTTTAATAATTCAAGTTTTCCACTGCCTTTGATGTTACAGAGCTGTATCTGATGTGCAAGAGGCCAGCCTGCTCTAGGGTTTGCAGGACATCTGCCCTTGCAGTATCTAGGAGATATATTTGCTTGACACTATGATTTGCATCTTGATTTCTTTTTAAGTCTAACAGTTTGGGTAAGGGAAAGAGAAGAAGGGAATAATCAGACCTGAAAAGAATTACTGTCAATTTGTAATATGAACCTGCAGTCGGTAAAATGATGACGACTATGTGAATTGCAAGATGCTGGCTGACATTTCAGAGTACAAATATCCACAGCTTCATCCAGATTGCAAAATATTAATGATTTCAAATGGAAAAATCTAATGAGCTAAACACTGGCTTCTCTTTTCTATTTTAGGGACACCTAAAATATGCTTTTTGCTGTTTTCTAAGAGAAACTAAAGCATATTCTGGAAGTGAAATAACTCATGTTTAAACATGTGAAGTATTAGAGGAAAAGACCCAAACCCAAACCTCAACAGTATTCACACACAGTATCAGTTTCAAGGTGAAAATACAGATCATGACTCTCATTGGGTTGAAATAGTCTTTTTAATTAAGAATTTGGATCCAAATGCTCAGAAACATAATACTTTGATACTTCCCAACTCTTTAGATTATTGATCAGTATGAAGTAGTTTGAAATTTATACTAACGTTATCCTCAGTGTTTCTGTTTCACTTTCTGGTTCTTGAGACAATTACAGTACAATAAGGGTGGGGTTAACACCACCAAATGCAATAATGACATTTATAGAATCATAGAATGGTTTGGGTTGGAAAGGACCTTAAGATCATCCAGTTCCAACCCCCCTGCCATGGGCAGGGACACCTCACACTAAACCGTATCACTGAAGGCCCTGTCCAACCTGGCCTTGAACGCTGCCAGGGATGGAGCATTCACCACGTCTTTGGGCAGCCTGTGCCAGTGCCTCAGCACCCTCACAGTAAAGGAGCTCTCAACTGCAACTTTTCTGGACCTCCTTAAGAAAATCACTAAATTCCATATTGTTTTCAAACAGCAAAGGCTGGATCTCCATCCCCTTTATTCTACACATCCACACGGCTACTAGCATATCTCTCGGCTTGTCTCTGAGTCTTATTTTCAAAGGCAGAGCAGGCAGTGTGCCAGGCTCCTGGTCAGGTGCAGTAATCCAATGAGTGCATGATTTTCAGCTGCACACTCACAGATTAAACTGCAGCTGCTGCCCACAGTTAACCTGATCCGCTCCCTGAGACATCATTAGAGAAAATCAATTAATTTTTCCATTCTCCCAAATGGTGCTGGAGTTGAATAGAAGGAGAAGAAAGAGAAAAGGGGGAAAAAAGAAGGACTTCTATTGTGTTGGAAAGATAAAACCAGGGGTATTGAGTGGCCAGGTTAATGCAGGTCGGTTACAGCTAGAAAGAAAGGAGATACAAGTAGTTTGTATTACGCTTTATATATGAGCACGAGAACTGGTCAACCATGAAACAAACCTGCTCAGCACTAAAGCACAACTTCCTTACTTTTTCACCAGCTAATTTTTCCATGTACTTCTGCTTTATGATCCTGGGTTGAGATTAGTTAAAGGTGAATGGAAAATGTTATATTAAAAACAACAGGAAAGCCTGCCCTGCAAAACTTGACACTGAGGTTGAAACTCCTGAAGGTTCAGGGGTTTGTTATAATTCATTCAAAAATCAGCTGTAAAATAAGTCTTTGGAAAATGGGACCTGTTACAGTAGGAATTCTTGTTTTAAAATCATGAGCCAGACATGGAAAAAACCAAAGGCAACGTGTAATTGAAACTCATTGCAGAGGGCAAAAGATAGAAACCCCGCTAGGATGGCTTTTATGAGATGAAATGGAGCTGAGAACATTCCAGGTTTTAATGGAAATTAAAAAATAGCCATTTTTTCAAGAATAGACATTTCAGTTTGAGTGTATTAATTTTTAGAGACGCTGTAGCTGATGCTCACTACAAAACAACTTTTATTTGGTTAAGAAGATTAAATGCTCAACTCGAAACACTACTGCTGCAAATTCTTGCTTGAAGATGGGCAGGTTCTGATGATAACCCAAAATGAATCATCACAGACTGAGCTGGCCAGAGGGAATGAATCCTATTCAAATACCCTTACTGAAACTTTAATGAACTGTTTGTTATGTTTTCTTATGGAAATGCCAGCTAAAAGCAAAATAAACCCAGATCATTTTAGGAGAAAATAATGCCTATAATTTTTCTAAAACTGGTGCATTACAACTTCAATTAATGAGATGTTATCACATACCCAATTCTTTACAGAGGGGGAATAAACAAATGTATGAAGACAGGCTGAGAAAGTTGGGGCTGTTCAGCCTGGAGAAGAGAAGCTGTGTGGAGACCTCATAGCAGCCTT